>DF239289.1:146873-164177 GCA_000507305.1 Breviolum minutum Mf 1.05b.01
GTTGAGATTTCAGGAATTTGTTTGATGGTTTCAAATTATCTGTTTTTTTGCCCCAAAAAATGCAAATCCAAGTTGACGAGGAATCCACATGTTCTCCAACTTGCAAGATGGCTTGAAACCATCACATGAAATCTTTCTAGAAATCCTTGAAACTATGCAATGAATCCCGCATGACCTCCCAAACAAGTCCCCTATTTTGTTGTTGGTAAAGTTCAAGTGTAAAGGTCCGCAGTCATGATGGGGTAGAATTTCGAAAGTCCTTCCCTTAAATTGATCAGGTCCTTTTCTTGATATTGGTGATTGGAGTAAATATTCATGATCATATATTGTGATTGTGTTGCTCCTTGGTACTTGGGCACTATGTGGTGAAGCATACAATATTTCATCAATACTCAATATTGACACTGTATAGAATCATACAGTGGCAGTGGGGTAGCATAAAGTCACCCAATGGAGTATCTACCACTTACAATGTACCAGGAGTCTATATGACTATAGAATTATTCTTTACTGGCTTATGTGCTACCACCTATTTACGGAACTAGAGTCTTCCTTTTCACAACAGCCCAAGTTTTTAAGTTGGCATTGCTTAATTTGTGTTGGCAACTGCTAGCTCCATTTGCGACATTTATTTCGGGATCACTGAAAGTGAACACCTTGTCTCGTGCTTTGGGTGTGTCATCTCAAAATATGTTCCTGGCTGTTGAATTTCCCATTTAAAAAAACATCAAAGTGTAGCATGATGTCAATCTAGGTGGTGATGCCCAGAGATGTTTATATTTGTTTGCTCATAGGTGAGGAACTGATCCATTTTGACAGCAATGCTTCAAATGGTTGGCTCAAACACCATAGAAATCATGTCTTAGGATAGTGTTTCCAATGTGTCAGTGACGACCTCTCAAGAGTCGTTTCTACAGTAACTTCGATGTCTTGGATGAAGAAGGCCAGCATGTAGAGTAAGTTTAAATCTTTATAAAAGGCAAGATGTTGATTTTATACAGACCCATTTACTGACCTACCTTTGATTTATAGCGCGGGCCATTTGGTTTGACCAAGCAATGTGATTCGGCATGGCAGCCTGATAACAAAACAAAGTTGTTCAGGATTGATTTTCCCACGGCAGATCGGGCCCTTTAATAATTCGAAGTTTCCTTCGATTTTGAATTTGGCTTCATTCTCTGGTAATTGTACTTCCAAATGGAAAGACATATATATTTTCTCAAACTAAAGAGAGAATTTCTCGGCAAATGTTTGTTTTGAACCAATTTCTGAACAACAAATCTACAACTGCACAACTAAAAGCGTCGGCTCTTCCAGGCGTTTGCATTATCAAAGCTCCCAGCCTGAGAGCGATGGTACTTGGAGTTTTCTAGTCGGGGACTCTTTGGGAGGGACCAGGAAATGGATCCAATCTCAAAGGAAACCTTGGAACATGTTTGTTTATATATTTATATGTCCTTTTTTAGGTTGAAATGCATCCAAATACATCAAAATGGATCATCCACCGGGTGAGTTGAAACCATGATCTCATTGCCTGTTTTCTCAACGATAAAATTGAGGGTATTTTCCTGGAAAGTTTGGGGGGATTGGACTTGGAGCTTCTTGTTGGAGTGCCATTTCTGGAGTCAAATGGCCACGTCTTCGACGTCTTCCAGTTTATTGAAATCAAGTTTGGTGGCTCCTTAAAAGGGGAGAGTTTGGATAGGCTTAACAGATTTATATATACATATATAATATGATAAATATACATATAGATAGATAGATCTAGTGTTTTGTTAGTGCTAGCACTGCTTGGCCAAGAGAATATGGCAAGCCTCGTTGATTGAAAGATCATTCTTCAATTCAGTATCATTTTTATGCACCAAAAAACATGCTGATGCTGAGGGTTCAAAGATCAAATCTCCATGCTGATTGATTTGCTTGCTGTTTTATGATTCATTTGTACAGGTGCTTACTACTTTGCAAGTTGACTCAAGTCAACAAGTCTAAGAACTTCTTGTACGTATATGTCCAAAAAAACCTTGCAGGAGTATTTTGATTCGAGTTCGTCAATTTATTTTCCTTCGAAGAGATTTGCCAGGAAAATGTTCATTGCGACCAAACTGCCGATCGAAAACTCCAGAGAATGATGTTTTAGGATCGGGGAAGTTTTGTCAAAATCGCATATATTTTTGTATTGAATGTAAAAACGTACATACAACTACACTCTTGGAAACAAAAAGTTATCAAAGGCCAGAATTCATGAGATTCTGGCGCTATTCCCATTAAAACAGTTATACATAAATAATATTCTTTCATGGAAGAACAAAAAGGAGGTAGCTCGGCGATTCATGGTTCTGGAGGATATGTAGATCATGTTATACATCCCACCGAGGCACGGTTTCTTCAGCTGCCTGAAGGGTCACTACCACCCATGTCCCGAGTGCCCAATTACCCCGAAGATGTGTTGGACAAGGAGGGGGAAGGGAAATGATACTGTTGATGGAAGAAATCTAGCGCACACAGGCAAGAATAGGTAGTTTATCCTTTCTCCTATTATTTAATAGGGTGTTCTCATGATATATCAATCCCAGACAACATTACATGTCGGATTTCTTCCATCAGTATATGCATGATTCAAGTTGAGATGACGAGTGATCATATGACTCAAGGGTTGCATGTTTTTATTTGGGGGGGAGTGCTGAAAGTAAGCGGAAATGAGAAGCCATGTTTAAACTGCTATATTGTAGGAATCCATGTATATACATATATAATATGCAGTTGTACATTTGCTGCATAGTATTGTTGAGATTATACACTAGGCTATGTATAAGAGTCAGAGTTCCATTTGAATCGATGTACGTATATAAGTTCCAGGTTTCAATGCTGTTTTGACTCCTGATCAATTGGAGCCATCTTTGAGACTACTATCATACTTTTTCTGGAATCTACGATCATTATGAATACACATGAACCTATCAATAGGCAGGTTATATAAACTGATTTGTGATACCTTCTAGATTGCTTGTGGATTGTCAATTTTAAGTGTAGCGAAGTGGAGCTTTCAAAAAGCAGACCATGGGCGGAGATTCGGTGCCGCCGAATCCATGAAATCGGATTGAAAAAACTGGAAACCTTTATCCTTTAAATGTGTCCAAGTACGAAAGAAGCCTAGGGTTGGGATAAACATGTGAGATCATGAGATCCCTCAACAGATGTTTTTCAACCTTGGTACAGATGAGGTGCTTGAATTTTGTGTTTGGTACACCCCCAATCACAGCCCAAAGTTGCAAGAGGATTCCTGGTGAGTTTTCTGGAACCAGATTGCTCCCATGTTTCTAAAGAATGGAAATTCTTTGCGAAGTGTTTTTTGTATACCTATGTATGCATGTGTGAATGCATGCATGTATGCATGCATTCACAATTTAAATGATACAATGACGGCCATAATATGGTCATGGTGACAATGACAATGATGAAGTCAATACACTTTCTATAAATACCATACTTCTACGTATTTGTGTATTTTGGAAAATAGATACATGGACTGAAAATAGATACATGGACTGACACTCTAGCCGGTTGTTTTTTTCCATGCATGAATTGCCAGGTTGAATGGCGTTTCGAAGTTGCTTTGGGGTCGAGGACCGGATCCGATCTGTGGATCCACCGGTGGGATGGATTTGTGGATCCAAATGGGTTGGTTTTCTGCATCCGAAAAGGGATGAAACGACCCAAACGGCCATGGGCTACGCTGTTGTCCAACCATCCAAAGTCTTAATGGGTTGAATTGGAGGTCCCTTCCATCCACAAAATCTGCCAATGAACTGAGCCACCAAAAAAAAGAACGGCCTTACTTTTGATTATGTTGGTTGTTTAATAGGATCCTTATAATATCTTATACACCCCTGAAGTTTAACATGGAATCTGAAAATGGCCCCCCTGGAAAAAGGAGAGCCCNAAACTTCAGGGGTGTAATGATAATGGTTTATGATAGTCCCTATATGACTGGGTAGTATAATCAATCCCTTATATACCCTAAACAACTGGTGTTTTCTTTATTACTCAACTGACATGGAAAGCAAAGGATCCAACTTGGTAGGATATATCGACTTTTCGTTTCGTTTTTTACCGGTAGGAAATAAACACAGAAAATTGAATGTAGAATCTTAAGATGATCTAGATAAGTGGTGGTTGCAAACATGTTCACATTTTTTTACCACAACATGATGGTGGTCCAAATTTGACTCTCATTTTTTTCATTTGTTTCATTTGTTGGGCAAACAAAAACACCAACAAATGTGTTTTTGTTTGTTAGGTCTTTCCAAAGCTGCCAAAAAAAAACCTCCTCTTTCGGGCAAGAATCTTCCCAAGTTGGTTGCAACAGATTGGATTTCTCTGGAAGCTGCTGTGGTTGGATCATGTGTACGTAGTACAACTACATTCAGGACCTAGGTGTAATTTTTCTTTGTATCATATATGTATGTACGTATGTATGTACGTATATATGTATATGTATATGTATGTTCGAAGATATTTTGGAAATATATAATGGAATGCATTTGGAGAGGGAGAGAGTCAGAGTTATATATTTGGAAAGAATATCACTATATCTACTACCATCCACTGGATTCTAGTCTTAGAGATGGCCCCAGGATCGTTTGAAAAGCACTGGAAAGATTCAGCGATTCATCATCAACCTGTTTTTAGTGAGATTGCATACATAATACCGCTAAATAGAAATCACATGGCATTCTCAGGTCTAACCGGTCTAACCAAATATCCTGAACATTTCGGCATTGCACTTTTTGTAGATTTTGTAGTTCATCTAGAAAGTGGTGAAGCTGACTGTGGTTGGGTGAAAACTATACTGAATGCCTTGGATACATTGCCATAGCTAAGCATTTTTCCATCATGATCATTGTCATTATCATTGTGAGCATGATCATGACCACAATTATCCCCATCATTGTCATTGCAATCGCTACCACGGTCACCATCATTATCATGGCAACCACACCCATCATCACTACCACCATCACCTTCACCATCATCATCTCCGACAGAGTTCTTCTCTTGTGGCTTCCTGGTACTCCAGTAATCCAGGCTTCTTATTTCTTCTGTCCTCTTCTTCAGACTTGCAAGTGGCTCGGATGACCTTTTGTTTGAGGGTTGCTTGCTGGGGCCCAGAGATCAAAATTACTGCTTTTCTTTGATTATGAAAATCCCTTCCAGGCAAGAGACCATCAGGATTACTACAGGTTTAACAAAAGGGAATCCCTGTGAAATATACCCTTCATTTTTCCATATCCAAATGATATGATTGAGTCATTTTTCTTTGCAGAAAGTTTCCCTTTGGTTCTAAGCCTTGACAGTTCCACCTTCTCTCCAATCAAAATCTACACGGAGAATCAGTCCGATGTCATTCTATTCCTATTGTTTGGGCTGAACATCGGACATCTATCTTACATTATTCTAATATCTTATCATGTATTTCTAGAGGACTTCTTCAGCTATAGGAAGCTTCAGATTTATCAGTTTTGGGGAGATGTCAATATAAGGAGCACTCATATGATGTCAAAATATGCATGTGTTGATTATCTCAGCTTACTCAACTTCACCTTGTAGCATTGCTGGTTCGTGGGTTCGTGGATGTTGGGTGGACGTTTTGTTGGCCTTTCAAGATGATATATAGGCTATGAATAGAATTGACTGCAGTGTATAAATATGTAGAAAAATACAAATGAATACATAACTGCAGGAATGGATTTGATGCCAGAAAATTTCCGGAAGACCATATGACCAAAATGCCATTGGGTCGACAACTTGTGAACGAAAATATCGTAGACCAAGGATTGGAATCCTGGATAGGTTTCCTGAATCTCGAGGGTTCATTGTTTCAGTATGGATGGATGCCGCATGACGTAGCAACTTGAGATGACTAGAGTAAAAAGATGCCACATCTCATGATATTCCTCGATTCCAGTTGAACATCCAGCAAAGCTCATGTAGCTTTTGGCCAATTTTTAGTGGGTTATGGTTAGGGCTCTCTTCACCCGACTCATAAACAGAGGGCTGAGAAAATGCTTGGTTTATATAGAGAGATTAATTGGCCAAACAAAGGATTTTAGATGTCCATACCTTGGAACTGTAAATATTTTTGTCAACTTTCATATAATTTTTTATAGCTCTTCACATCCGGTGAAATCAGCCTTCGTTGATGACCTTGACCGGGCGGAAACCAGACTTGAAATGACTTGCTACGCATGATGTGTTTTTCGGGTGATGACTATGAATATGGAGAATGGCCAGCTGGCCATTTCAAAGATGTCTTGTTTCTTGTTTTTACCACCCTGTTAAAGCAGGCCCGCTTGAGACCGCAACCTGGCAATGCTATTGCACCAGAGGCCCCGGGAATGACTTGGCGGCTTTTAACCTCAAGAGAAACCCTGAAATTTGATGGCTGGAAGACTGGAAGACGATTCTTTCCTTTTAGGGAAAATGCCTATTTTCAGGTGCGAACTGTTAGTTTTAGGCATTTGAGTGATGTTTCCGGATGTCACTTGAAAAGTTTGTGTTGTCTTCAAAGAGCTGGAAAAAACACAAACAAGACCCGGTCCATGTTCCATTGGCGAAGGTTTAGTATGTTTATTTCAGTCCCCTGGACATCGAAAATCCCCAAAATACCTGGTGCGAAGGTGTTTGGAACCCCTAAAAACCTTCTCAGGAGAATGATGTTTAGGGATTCAGATGAAAAATCATCCAAAGGTGTTTGGATGTGTAGGGGTATGAAGTTTGTAGTTTCCGATAGTTTTTTTCGCCGTTTTTTCTCCTGCCAAACTGTTCACAGATATCACAGGCACCCAAAACCACACTATTATGAAACCATTTCTTATTTCCGTGGTGATATTTAACATGTTTTGATTTTGAGTATTCATCATTGTGGTTCTTGGCAGATGATCATGTTCAAAATTGCCTATGGATCTTGGCAAAAACACAAACTTTCCCAGGTGACAGGAATCCAGTACACAACTGGTGAAGTGGCTGAACTTTTGGATTTGTACTTTCATAGCATGACCCATAGGATCCATGTATGGTATATTTATTACCGACATTTACCATAAGAATCAACTAAATGTAGGTGAATATACCGTGGATGGTATTGGTGAGAGAACAAGCCTTGGTCTCCTTTGATTGAAATTTGCAAAGTGTTCGCTAGGTGAAAGGTGTTGGTCAAAGCAGTTACAACTGGTGTGTTTTTACATCTGAAAACAATTCACGGCACAGCTTCATACTGCTCGATTTTTGGGCCTTGTACTAACCTCAAACCATTTATGTTGAACATGTTGACGCTTGAATCGCCAAAAAGAGTTTAGCTTCAACAATTACATGTAACTTTTACTGGGGAAGCTTTTGTTGCCAATGTTTGCCTCAACCACTGAGCTACTTTTCTCAGCCTGATGAACTGTGGATCCCCAAAAATTCCATCAAGGATGTGGGTTCGAAAAGTTTGCAGTGTGGCTTGCTATTTGGTTTCCCTATGTTTCCCTACTTTTACTGTATTTGAAGAAAGGTTCGTGCTGCTTTAGATTATTGGTTTCAATTCCGACATATCTTTGTTCCTGGCAATTTTTTTTCTTACCCGCCTTTTTACGGGTCTCCAGAAAGATCCAAAGCACACCCACATTGGTAATACATTTGCTTGCCAAGAATAGTAGTGGCAGTAGTGGTAACAGTTCAACAAATAGAGATGTTTACCAAATATTGATGTCAAGCATCTCTACCCTGCTTGCCAAGACTCTTCTCTCGTTGCACGAGGCATTTCAAGAAGCCGGGCGACCACTGTTGTTGGCACCCAATGCAGACTTCTTGGCGGCGGAGAGGTCTGCAAGTTTGACGAGGGCTGGTTGGAAGAGCCAGAGTCACCAGTTCACAGCAGTACTCCGAATGTATGTGCCAAGACTATTCAAGACATGATATCAAGATGTATCTACTATAAAAATATTGTAAGATTGTAATATAGATTGTAGATATCTGGCACCAACCACAGGGTTGCCAGTGAAGGCAACATTCCTCCCTTTCCGAGCTGGTGAAGAGATTCAATGGCAGAATTTCAACAGTCATGAGATGTTGGTCGAACAGGGTTTCCCTTCAGCTAAAAGTTCACCCGAAACAGGCTTTGAGGTTGGTGAAGTGAAATTATTCATGTAGTGATTGGATAATCGAACATCTGGACCTTCAAACTCTCCTGAATACTGGGGAATAATTCTCGGAAATATTGCTGGAAAGCAAAGGGTCTAATGACCGACCCTCACCATGAATAATTTCTGTGGAAAAGGACCTCAGCCTCTAAAGGAATTGATCTTGGTTTGGAATCCCATTTGATCCACCTCTGTTCGAGCATTCGGACATTCCTTTGCGTTTTTCAGTCATTCAGGTTTTTCACGATTCTGATCCCACCAAGAAATATGTAATGCTGCGAAATGAACAAGGNTTGGTTTGGAATCCCATTTGATCCACCTCTGTTCGAGCATTCGGACATTCCTTTGCGTTTTTCAGTCATTCAGGTTTTTCACGATTCTGATCCCACCAAGAAATATGTAATGCTGCGAAATGACAAGGTGTTTTTTATGCATAAAAAACAGCCTCTAAAGGAATTGATCTTGGTTTGGAATCCCATTTGATCCACCTCTGTTCGAGCATTCGGACATTCCTTTGCGTTTTTCAGTCATTCAGGTTTTTCACGATTCTGATCCCACCAAGAAATATGTAATGCTGCGAAATGAAAAGGTTGCGAAAATTCACGGTTTGCTTATGTTTTATCGAGTTTCCTCCAGATATATCGATTGAAACCACCACAGAAACCTGGCCCTACGTCTGTCGAATCGTTGATGTCTTCGATAGTGAGGACGGGCCAATCTTGCAGCGACTTCTGCGCATTGAGGGGCGGATTTTGTGCTGCCAAGCTGCATGATGTTGTTTCTACAGATGCTTAATGGTTAGTATCTCGATTTGATGACACAGAAGATGTGAGGATAGGATAAGGATAGAGGCTGGTTGTGACAGGGACAATGATTCTAGAATATTTATGAGTTGCATCATGTTGCATCCATTAGTACATCATACAAGTAGCCTTCAAGTCATTTGTAGCACCTAAGGCTGCTTCAGATCTGGTGTTTGCCAACAACTGCGAGGTTCGGTCTACCAGTCACGAGGAATGTTGGAGGCAATGATTTTGAACCCCGCAATTTGTGCCTAAAACCATGTAGCTCCGAAGATTTCAGAAAACAAAGCTTCTGAAAAGAGCACATGGTATAAATCATGTCCGACGTGATCCACTCAGAGACGGCAAAATAAAGATTCAATCTAATTCTGTGTTGTTTTGTAGCCAAAAATCACGCAGTTTTTTTTTGGCAAGTCACAAAAGTCTCGACTTCAAGGGTTGGTTTTTCTAAGCTTTCCACCTGGTAGACACCTTCGACCTCCGAGGCCATGCGTACGGTTCTCTTTTGTGAACGCTGCGAGCGCAATATGGGTTCCTTGGCCTTCCCAGCAATTCTTCAGGATCTAAATCGCCGGATTTTTTAGCATGTTTTTTCCCCATCTTCGACTGGGAGTTGGGTTCATAAATAGAAGCATAATTTTAACTTTCAGAGTGGAACCAGATTCGCTCTTAGCCCCTCAATAGATGACGGTTCGACCGAAGATCCTCTTCTTTTGAAATGGCCAACAAAAATCAAGGGCGAACTCCCCTCTTCCTCTTTGTAGTCGGAGTTGTTTTTTTTATTTTTTTTGCAAACTTTGGAAGTTTTTTCCCCAAAGATTTGGAAAATCCTTTGGGGTTGGTGGAAAACCCTCAGATCCTGGATGTGGTAAAAAAGATCCAGCTGCAGCAGAGGTGCAGACCAACCAGCCTTGGCGAGTTTAAGAAGTAGCAGATCTTATGGCGAGCCTTGTTTCCACAATCCGCTTGAGTCGTTGTATAGTTGGAACATGTTGGAACCGTTGCATGCATTATGTTGTTCCCTGTTGTTTTTGTTGGGAGGTTGCTGAATGTTTATTATGGGCCTCAATAAGCAAGTGACTGTAGTTGTATAGTTGGAAGTGGAATGAACTTGGTGGTTTTCGACTCCGAGTAAATCGGGGGGAGGTGACGATAGTTGTGGGATGTTGTAGTTACACTTTTAACTGGAGTCTCGAGGAAATGCTTGCATGAGGCATGATGAGACCCTTTCTTTTTATCGGTTGATTTTTTCCCGCAAGTACTCTTAACCATGAAGTTTCTGGTTTGTTTCACGGACAAATTATCTCGGATGGTCTTCGGTTACCATGCATTACTCTGGAAAATGCGAAAGAAAAAATAACACAAGCCACAGTTAACCCTCCTAGCTGATCCATGTGTTGCTTTTTGTTCCAACAATACGATGTGGCATTTTGTTTATTGAGAAAGAACATGTCCAAAAACCGACTTAACTGCCCGCATGTGTCCCTTTTTTCCCTGTCCTTCTCACATCCCCTATGGGCCCTAAACACCAATCTCAAATTCCACATTTGAACAAAAAACATCGCAACATTCTTCACTGGCACAAAAAGCATGAAACAAACACCTACCCGGTACTCCAAACAACCATGTCTTATTGGTTGTTTCAGTTGGATGATTCTAAATATTTACATAAAACATGGTTGTTTCACCAAACATCCATTGATTAGAAGATTGTTGTTGAGGGTTCCAGGTATATAATTGGTGGGATTTGGTGCTTGGCCTCCCAAACAGTAGTCTAGGATGGAAGTTTTGTCTACCAAGAATGTGAGGCAGGAAATGTCTCAACGAGCGGCTAAACAACCTGATTTTCTCACCACACAGGCGTAAAAGGAAACACTTATCTACCAAAGCTCCATTGTTTGGCTTAAAACGCCCTTACGTTTTGTTGTTTTATAGAGTCTTCCGAAAAACGTGTTGAAGATGAGTTTTGCAAAGGGATGGCCTCCGGGCGTTGTTGTTTTATTGGGATCAATTAACAAAAAGAACAGGTTGGTGGTTAACCATCCTAGCAATATGCCCAGGCTTTGCCAGGGTTTCTCAGCCGTTAAAGCTTTGGGCGTGAAAAGGTTAATTTCATTTGTAGGGCAAAGAACAACTTCAACATTTCGAAGTGGGTTTTCATCCTCTCAGGATGGTTTCTTGTGGAAGTGAGTGGATGAAAATTCAGATCGATCCTGTATATTGAACATGGTGATACTCCAGGTAGCTGCTATTATACTGTGGGTTGTTTCCCTTCCCAGTAATAGTGGAAAATGAAGGGTTGTAAGGATCCCCCTAGTAAAAAATGTTGACATCCTAGTGATGACATTACTACATTTACTACCCAAGAAAAGGGGGGAACATGACATCACTTCTGGGTATAACTTGCTAATGGCTCATGGCTCTGATAGACTTTGACCCCTTGAAGTTCCAACAGTGAAATCGATCGATTGCGGACTTGGCCAAGTCCTTAGGCATGCTTGTACAATGGTGACATCCTACACCATCCCATCACATGTCTCTCGGTGTAAAGAAAGTGTGGTATCAAATGAGGGAAAGGTTGGGAATTGTAGTTCATGGTAGTTCAGCAGACCATGTGATAGTGACGTTGGTTGAAAGATGAGGATGTTATTATGATATTGATATTGTACTTCCATCTCAAGCTTACTCCAGGCCCAAAGATGTTAGGTAGTCCAGAAAACGCGACGCACGGAACATTCCGTGACCTCACCCAAAATGATTGTTTGGAGACCGTAGTGACTTTTTCAATATCTGTTTTCGGTACCTGTCGCAGGCTACGTAGTACTTTTCCATGTCACAAGATTCCAAGTGCCAATCTCTGTGTTTTTTTTTCATTGGCCCAACTATTCAGGTAGGGAATCAAAACAAATTGTTTCTTGTTTCTTTGTTGAAAGCCACGTGCGGATGAATAAAGAAACAACTGGAAGATGATGAATTCGAAAGCAAGCTCAGGAACTTTTAGCTACTGGCTTGCTTGATGCTTATGGTTTCCTAGTTGTTTGTTGTTTCAGATCAATTGCTGGCTTGTTGATGATTTCTATTCTAGCCTAGTCACATTACTCTGTGATAGACGGCAAAATAGGTCATACTTTAGGAACCATTTTAGCTAGACAGAATTACTGTATTCAGGTCAAATGGTGAAACATGTGTGTCATAGAAACGCCATGTGTCATAGAAAAGCTCAAAAGAACTAGCATTGTTTCTTCGTTTTAATGGCATCCCGACAAGCAATGCAACAGGCATTTCAACGAATCTACCATGGAATCGACCACCCTCCTCACACCAGCGTCGAATGGATCAATGACAGAGGAAGAGAAATTGCATTCAAAATCATCATTTGCCGACCTCAGCATGTGTCTATATTTATTATTTTCAGTTTATAGGATTACACCCCCGAAGTTTAACATAGCCCCCGAAAACTTAGCTTCCCAAAAGGAAAGGATCATCTTTCAACCGTCCATTTTCAACGGCGCTATGTCAAACTTTGGGGGGTTGTACATGTTGGACATGTCGTTCATGGTGATAATGTTGCTCAAAGTTCTTAGATTGTTCAAGAAGCCAATTGATCAAAATCAATGTCTTCTAAATCAAAAGATATCCAATGGCTGCCTGAGCAGGCAGTGAGAAACATTTGCATCTTTGGGGAAGAATCAAAGTCAACGAATGTCTCAAGTGACGAATTTGAAGCACACAAAAAAAGTCTCGGGGTATCGCAGCAATCTATAGTGCCTAAGCAGAAACCACCAAAAATACATAAGAAATTGACAGAAATCGCACCATGGGTCTTCAGCCCAAGCAGAGGCGATGCGTATCATCGTGAAACACGTCGCCTGTGTGTATGTCGTAACGTGAAGCAAGGCGCGTGATGGTGTGAGGTATGGCAGTGGTATGGTGTCACATGTGTCATTGCGGGTGGGTTTCTAGTAGAGACCGAGCGGGTCTGGTCATGACACTATCAAAGATGGTGGTAAATCTGCATGATTTACGTTTACAAATTTAGCGTTGCACCTTAAGATGCGTGTTTTGTTGGCAATTGCTTTGGGTGAAATTCACATCAAACATTTGACTGAAAACCCCAAGGCCAACAGTAAAGGTAGTCGGGGAATCCCTTTTTGCTTAGGGCCTGTTTAGGGAAGTCCATGTTGGTGATGTGCTATATTCGAGAGCTTTGTCTTGTTCATTGCATTGAAATGCAGATGTAAAAAATGTGTACCTGTTTGATCCTCCTTACATGTGTGATGATTTCAGAACGGATGTGCACGCAAAATCTCTGGATTAAATTATATAGACTAGATGAGATTAGATTGCATAGATGGATATCGACCCCGCCTAAGTGTGCCAATTTGGGGTTGCCCGATGACGCACGATGACTCATGAGCAACGAGTCCTGGAGATTTCCTGTGAAATCTTCAGATTTTACCAGTTTTTAGCCCTCAAATGCAAAGGGAATTTCCTTCGATCCGAAATTTCAAGCATGTCAAATGTCGCGGTTTCGGGGGCTTTTCCGAGAAATAAACTGTTCAGTTTCCGAACTTTGGGCCCTTGAGATATGTTCATCATTCCATCATTCCATCCATGACAGGGATCCCATTGAAAGCTGCTTCAAACAAGACACTGCCGCCACTTGGATCCAGTTGGATGTGTTTCACCTGGTTGGCAGCGGTTGGGAAAAGCAAGGTTGGCCTGGTCCCCTTGAAGCTTGCAACCTCGTGTTTTTTGCGAGCTGCATGATGGAAAAAATGGTTCCACCCAAGATGGGGACTACTTGGAGATCATGTAGATGAGTTATCATTGTTGTACATATTCATATTCCTGCAGAATGGTTGAACTTTAAAAAAAATTGGGGGGGATGGAAATTTTCCAGAGTCAACTCAGCAGGTAAGATTCTGAGATAAAGGTAGTCACCCCCAAATACTGAAACCTATGACATGAGGAGAACGGGAATTTTTTGAACAAAACCCAGTGACCAATCTGTTGATGTATTTCAGCCGTTGAAATTGCAATATTTAATATTTACATTGGTCGTTTAGTATTGGGGTGTGTGCTTTCAAAATGGAGAGAGCCGAAAATCAGGTTTGAGAAGTATACATGAATATGGATATATTACATGTTATATATACATATATTGCACAATTATGATGATGATGATTATGATTATGTCATGATGCTGATTATGATTATTCAACCACTGGCTGGTTTAGTGCCCGGGTGGGAATTGGAATCTAAATGAATTTTCCAACAAAGAAATTGTTGGATAAGGGGTGTTGGAAATTCCCAGAACTCCAGGATCACATCCCAAACCACTATGGCTCTCGCAATGAAATAAAAAGCCCTAGTTGTTTAGGGTGTTTTTCGGGGATTATACTAAGTTAGCGAGTATGATAAACCATAATAAGGATCCCTATTGAACAACCAGTATTTCGTTTAAAGCAAGGCCTTTTTTTTTCCGTGGCTCATTTGTTTGGTGAATGATGGTTGGCATGAGCCTGAGAAACAACAACATGGGAGTAGAGCGAAACTGCGGGAATTCATTTCTGGGGAAAGATGGAAAATTATTGATTCACTATGGTGATAAATCATGTTCATTAATGTGTTACTGCTTGGTTCATAAATTTGAACATGTTTCATCAAGCAAAGCAGAAGGCATTGCCACCCCCAAAAAAAGATGTAATGTTTGTAATGCGCACTATTGTATAGAAAAAAAACTGCGAAAAGGATGAGTTTTAAGAACTCTCCTGGTCGATGTGAACTTGTTTAAGGTGATGGCTGTAGTTTGTTGGAGTGTAGCTTTAATGCGTCCCATGTCAGTATTTGCTTACTGGAATCTAGTGGTGTTGCAACAAGTCGATGGTGTATTCTTCGAAACTTGACTTTCGGTCAAAAGATTCAACAATCCTTTCAGCAGTCAACCAGGTAACACGAAAAATGTACCCTCCCCCCCCCCAAAAAAAAACAGGATGCTCGGTGCTATCAAGGAAGTTTAAAGGTCGGCCTGTATTCCTGGTTGCATCAAGACTAAGGGCAAATGTAGAAAGCACATCTGTGGCAGCGAAGATAACATCAAAAGCTACTGGCACGCCATTTGAGTGTCTCAGTTTGCAGGTCGCAGAGTCATAAGTTGTTTATGTTTTTTCTTTTTTGGTATCAGTTTTGTATGTATTTTTTAAATGCAATATCATATATATCTATACTATTTTCCATGATGGGCAAGCCCAACAACAACCTTGGGCTGTGAGCTTTCAATTGATCGTATGTCATGGTTCTTGCTTTTTGCTAGTGGTTTTCTGTGTTTGCCAGTGACGTGCGTATGCTTTTTCGGCTAGGACGCACATGGCATTGATTCGAATCCTGAGGCAAAATCCAGAAAGCAACGTCAAGACGGCAAAACTCATTGCCAAGGAATCTGAAGAGCACCTAAGTTGCGGTGATTAGAGTTTTAGATTCTGCTACAGTGTTTTGTTTTCATCTTGATTTGATACTGTAGTCTATATTAGAATGATGTAATGCCTAGATTTGTCCATTTTTTGTGAGTTGTTGGATTGTCTTACAGTTATAATACTAAATAATTTTTGTGTTTAGTTCAACGAATTGTATCCATCTTCCAGGGGCCCCGTAAGGTCCGGGGTGGTTTTCCAGTTTTCGGATGATTTGGGCGTTGCAAGTGCGGACCCCAAGGCCAAAAGTTCAAGGCTTCGGTCTCGATGCTTTGGAGACAACACCAAAGCCCACTCCGCATCCAGAGTTTTTTGGTTGGCACTAAGAGGGTTTCTCGCGGCGTCTTTTCATAGTGATATTTTTTGTGAATGCCTTTATTTCGCCTGGTGTTTTTTACCCAACAAACCCCATTGGTTGGCATTGGCTGTTTGCACAAATAGCCGAACGCTGCATCGTTCATACTAACTGGTAATCATGCGGTTCCGTTTGTTTTTCCTTTTTTTCTGTTTACTTTGTAATATGTTGTTTCCTATGATTGGTGTGTTGTGGGTCACTTCTTTGCAATATATGCATGCATATATTCTTGCAATTGCTTCCGCAAGGACTCACAACTTGAAAAGTCAAGCTTCTAACTTACGGCAAACCCTTCGATTCTTGAGGTTGTGTTTGGTGAATAGAAACGATTTTTGTTTGAAGATTCTTGTGCCGAATTTCATTGGCTACGATCAAAAATGCACTGAATACTCCGTACCTGAAAAAGTGCCAGTTTTCCCTTCTGCAAGGTATTTTCTTATTGGTAGTGCAACATCCGAGGAACAATTTGGAAAGAACTTCTGCTGCAAAATCTACGTCCCAGCGAGCTGAAGAGAGACTAGGTTAAACTGGATGTGATCTTGACTGTTTTGGTGGTGTCCCTTATGATTTTGATATCGTTTAGATGAATTTTGATGAATTTTGACCACCTTTCATTTGACTTTTAACTTTTTGGTCATGCTTTTGTCTTAATTATTACAGTTGCGTTAGGTTCACAGAAGTGAATTATGTTACGGCCTAGAATGAAAAATCCAAGGCGCAATGAAAAGAAAGACTCTGTGGATGCCATGGAGACAACAGCAAAACCAGTTGCCAAGCAATCTGCAGAGTGCCTAAGCTGCATTGCAGTTTATTGAAGGCCATGAAGTCTTTTGTGTTTGTTTTCTTGCTGGTTATTGTTTGGGGTTCACAGCGGTTCAGCCAGTTGTGTGTTGCCTGAACACACGGTCATCCCAGACACATGGTAAGATTTTGGATCACTATCCGTATGCTTCAGTATAACTCAGAATTACTGATGTTACTGAACCTTTCCACTAACCCCAGATCCTTACAAAGAATTGCTTCACGAACTGCTGAGGCAAAATTCAGAAAGCACATCTGCTGTAGCCATGAAGACATCAGCAGAATCCACTGCCAAGCAAGTAGAAGAGAGACTCAGCTGCAGAGTGGTTAGAGCATCCTTATAGCGTCGTTTGGTCATCGTATATGTGTCATTATGTCTTGGGTAAAGATGGTGATTTCAGTTGTTGTCATGATGTCCTAGTAAAATGCACAGCTTGCATTCCCCTTCTGTGACACCATTTTGAGAGGGAGTGCGGGGATGCTTTCTGTCATTCAACATCATTCTACAGGACCTTGTTGTAATGAATGTCACGTTTCCTGATGCAGCTCGCATATGTAACCTAGAATCAAAAATCATCAAAAATCCAAGGCGCATTGAAGAGAAAGACTCTGTGGATGCCGTGGAGACACCAGCAAAACCAGTTGCCAAGCAATCTGCAGAGTGCCTAAGCTGCATTGCACTTTATTGAAGG
>DF239289.1:167462-239210 GCA_000507305.1 Breviolum minutum Mf 1.05b.01
ACGCCACACTGAACTCACAGGATCGCGGTTGGGGTCCGGGACGCCACACTGAATTCGCAGGATCGCGGTTGGGGTCCGGCACGCCACACTGAACTCGCAGGATCGCGGTTGGGGTCCGGCACGCCACACTGCACTCACAGGATCGCAATTGAAGTCCAGCACGCCACACTGAACTCATAGGATCGCAGTTGAGGTCTGACATGCCACACTGAACACACAGAATCGCAACAGGACAAGGAGACGGAAGACGAGGCGGAGGAGAAGAAGGAGAAGGAGAAGGAGGAGAAGGAGAAGAGACTGACATAAAATCTAACAACCCTCACCTGACAGGTGGGGAACAAATGGATGCTGATTTTATCTTTGAACTTCAACTTGGCAAGGTGATCGATGAATACCCAATAAGTGACAAAACAGATGGCGGATGGCGTGGATGGCCATAGGAAATTATACGTTGTAGATGCTTGTAGCTATGTTCCAAAAAATTAGGGAAATCTTAGGGAAGTATTTAGTTCAGCCAGATGTGTTTTACAAATTGTAGACTTATATCACCTTGAAGTCCCGCAGATTCTGGATCCTTCCCTGTGGACAAAGAGTGATCCAAAAGGGCCTCCTCGAGACATGTAATACGAACCTATATTAATCATTCTGGAAACTCCAATTGAACTCTCCCCTAGTTTGGAATTGTAGGACGTTCTGATATTTAATCTTTAGTTCATCTGTCGGAATACATCTAGATGCTTACATTCGTGCATAGCATTACGGTATATACTATGATATTTGGAGGCGCACGGAATTTCTACAATTCTACATCGACCTGCAGATCTTCGATTAGGTCGATCTGGTGTGTGGGAAGATGGTGGATTTCCACCATCCAAATCTATCCAAATGAATGATAGTTGGGTTTGGAATTTGCGGAAGTTGTAGGTGTTATCATCAGAAGATCATATAGGACAAGAGATGGGCATGACTCAAATTTGTTGGCTCCCCAGCGGATTGGAATACATAGCCGGATTTTGAGGTATTGCCATGTAGGTGTTAGATGAAACTTGTAGTCAGATGAAATCCACAAAAACTGTGGACAGCATAGGATTTGAAAAATTTCTACCCCACCCCTCATGAACATCATTTCCCCTTCACACCATCCACAGCAAAAACACTTTCACGAAAAATACTCTATAAATCTCTATAACACAACTTGTACCAACAATGATCTCATGCAACAGCTGACGAAATGTCGTCATGTCGAGGTCCCAAATCTCCGGCAGTGAAGTTACTCTGAAGCTTCCAGGCCGAATGGATGTGTAAAGCAAAGAAAGTAAAACCACCACGCTTCTTCAGTGGTTGTTTTTTAATGTTTTTTTGTTGTTTGGAAAAAAAACTGAGTTTCTTTGGATGTTTTTTTTTGAGGTGACAGTTCTTTGGATTATTTTGGGTGTTTGAACATGATTTTGTATGCTCAAAGGCTAAAAAAAGTGATGATGTGTTTTAAATGATGTTAGATTTTGGGATGCTGCCCTGCACCAATAACAGTCACCACCAAGACCTGAAAACATTTTTGTAGTAGGGAATTCCAATGCATGAATGACATGAACCTGGGAAACTGCCACTGTTGCTGGGGTTTGGGTTTCGCATCTCAAGTTATTTGATCCAACATCTATTGAAACTCGAATAGAGATCCAGGACGCTGAGTGCCCTAAATTCTAACTCTTATTTTTCATTGATTTCTTGGTGGTTTACTTGAAGGGGCACACCAGGTACACCATCGAATTGGCGGTGGTTTGGTGTGGTTTACTGTGATTCTATCCTGAAAGGAAGACTGTTACCCTCCCGTAGACTAACATGGAAATGGAAAGTCCCCCATTTTGAGTACGAACTATATCTTCAAAATTGGTCCATTTCCCTGCTAGGTTAGTTCTCTGGAGATTCTATGATTGAGAATCTCAAAACAGCAAGCCAAACCCGAAATTACGCCAAACGTGTGGATCTTACATCATTTAGTACGGAGTACGCATGCATGGTGGAAAGCAGGGCACTCCATTGCTGAAAAAGCCTCAAAAAAAAAGGACCCTTTCGGCTTCAATGTGGTACATAAAAGAGAGCGAGAGATTTTTTGTTTTTTACTGTCAAAAGGTGTGACTTCGATTCGTTTTGGTTGTATGTACTCGATAGTTCTTTGCAACATGTACTGTATTGTTTGTAATTACAAAAAACTGTATATATAGTATAGACATATAATATTATTTTTATAGAGAGAGAGAGTAAGATTTGCACGTCATATGCTGGCATGTGTACAAATGCATCATAACACCTCTAAGCACTTCATGATTTTGGTTTCCTGAGTCAGGTTTTAAGGGCCTCTGACGACGTCGAAGGTCCTTGCAAAGGTGGAAACAACTTCGGTTGTGTTGGTTGGGCGGGTATCCTTAGTCACAAATGAGGTATTGAAAACCCCAGTACATCCTTCAAATCAGCCCAGTTTTCAGTGCTTAGGCATACATCTACCTATGAAAAAAACTTCTTGTTCAGGGCCAAAAAACTGTAAGGATCCTGTACGTTGATGAGTCTTGTTAGATGAATTTGTGCTGAGCAATCAGGCAATCAGTGGGTGTTGTAAACTGAATATACTGTAGTCCATTGTGTCCCTAACTGTGCTGATATCTATACCCAGAGTCCAAATAAATGACCTTTGCCATTGAAGGTCAACCCTCTAAAACAAGGCATTTTCCAATCAAAACAAGGGGCCCCATTTGGGCTTTAGGTATACATCAGGCCCTCTTATGTCGGTATGTCTCAAAATTCGAGGTCGCAAGGTTTTCATACCCAACATTTTTTGCTTGAGAATTGGGGGGGTTTGTTCGATCTTGGGGAAACCGATGCATACCTGGTAGAAATGGTAAATCGGTCCGAATTGAAATTGTTGTCAACGTGGAAGAATCACTGATTGAATGAGTAATTGACGCAAAAATCACAGAATCTTCTAAATCACTGGTACGTATGTCCTCCCAATTGTTATAGTATTCAAGGGAAAATTTCTTGTGATCTCAACTTCACTGGTCAATTCTAGATCCCAATGCGAAATTGTTGAAAACATGACCTGGTGTCCCGCAGGCCCCCCAGCTCAACGCACGATCCTGAACCTCCGAAGCTGCAGGGCATGGGACGGCCATGTCCAGCCCTGATGTGCAAATCACGGACCTGCCATGAATGAATTACCATGGATCTCAAACCAACGTTATTTTTGGGACCAAGATCCGGAATGGTTTCTTGAGATATTTCCATCTATTTAAGTGTCCATTTCTTGGAGATCATGTGTTTTGTACCTAATTTCGAGACATACGCAACAATGAAGAATTTGTTGGTTTTGTGCGAGATTTAAGCAATCTTTTTTTGGTGACTTGGAGGATACTTTCTTGTTTGTATGAAACCTTCCTGGAACCTACGTGTCATGCGACTTATATTTAAGGTCCCATGAACCTCAATGCTTGAGCGCAACGAGAGGTGTCGGTTCTTTCAGCAGCAAAAAGGTGTCGCAACCGTTACCATAGTCACGATATTGCCACCAACAATGGGCAGTTTTACTAAGGGATTCCCCATGAAATGGCTGAAATTTGTGGGTTGGTGAAGTCAATGTAATTCAGATGGAATCAGTCTCTATTAATTCGAAAGAACATCAAACATTTGAAAGACTAAAACTTGAAACTCATAAGTTCCAACATTCGAAATGCTTGAAATGCTTATGTTTTTCTCAAGATTTTAGGAGTGTTGATTGTTTTGGGGGATGACAAATACTCCAAACTTACATCTATTCAAACCATGGATGTTTTGATGTGAAGTCAACTTTCAAGGGGAACATGAACTTATCATAACTTATCAAGGCAAGTGAATCATCCCGGCCAAGAAAAGCGGCTAGTAAGTATCAGCTACTAGTATTGAATTGATATTTTGTGTTTTTAATGTACAACATAAAAACATTATCTAGTAGATATACATTCACAATATTTAGGAACATAGCCAAAACCTTACAACTTTAAACAAGCCTTGGACTATGGCACCTCCGATTTCTTGAGAAATGATCAGAAAATCCAGAAGTTACATTTTTTCCCATGGAAAAGCATGTTGAAACGTTGAATGTTTTGCCGATTCCCATTCTCAAGCTGAGTTGCAAGTAAATGGCAGCATATCAAACCTTGGAACGTTCTTCCAAGAGTGATAATGTGACATATGACATTGACCTCCATGATGTTTTCTTGTTTGCCAAGAGCCATACAGTTTTTTTGTGTTGGTGGACACTTGGGGTGTTTTGGGATTCCTAGTTTTTTCTTCAACAAAGTGTTTTTCTGTTGAGGCATCCATCATCATTGCGGCAAAAAGCAGCATCAAGATACAAGAAAGAAAGGACACTTGAGTTTGAATAGCCACCTTCGTGTGGCCTTTGCTGCAAATTTCAGTAAAAACTCCTGGAGGCACGTCAAAGCTCACCCACGAGAGATCCTCAACAATGCAAAGGAAGGAGAGACGTCAACAAGATAATCTCCGCCTCTAGTTTTTGCTATAAGATACCTGTAAAATGGCATTTGTGTGGATTTGCAATTCTATTACCATGACCATGGATTGCTTAAAAAGTAAACATAGTAGTTGTTCGATTTGTTCCCAGACTGGCATACAAATCATACAAAATGGTGCAACTGCGACTTTCTTGGTTCAAAAAAGCCCAAGTACCTTAAGAATAGCTAACCAAATCTATAGGTGTTTTGTCACAACAAACCAACATCTACTTTTTTGCCGCCATGCCACCGTGAAGTTTCTGGTGATGTTGGCCACCTTCAACCCTTCGCGGCGAATCAAAACGGAAACCACCTCGCAGACGCGAGTGGCTGGGTTTCGTTGGGTTTTTTCGTTGGTTGGTGCTGGAGAGGGGTATCCTGGCCACCCACCATGGATGGTATGTTTACCTAGCTTTGGTGGACTTTTATGGTAAATGTAGGTATAAATATATATATATATTTATATATACACCATACACATGGATCCTATGGTATCCGGGGTATCTATACGGTGATTCCTTTTTTTTTGAACTTGGAAAGATGAGTACGGTAAACCGGTAAACCAATGAAAGCCTCAAAGTTGTTTGGTTGAAGTGTTTTGTTTGGCATACTTGAATGGCTATGCAGCGGAAGTTCCCGGGTTTAGCAGGCATGCAAGGAGTACGAACAGAGTCTGATTTCGGATCTGTGGGATACGTGTAGAAGTTACAACTGATGGAGTTGGATTATTTACCCTCCCTGAAACTAACATAGCACCTAAAAATGGATGGTTGGAAGATGAGTTTCCTTTTAGGATGGCCTATTTTCAGGTGCTATGTTAGTTTTAGGGAGGGTATTATTTTTGCCAACTTACCAGCTGTAGTTCCCCCGTGGTCCAATCAATCATTGATGAGTGTATGGGGAAGTGAGGGGAAGGATGGTGAGAAACAAGAAAAATTGATCTCTTCAAATTCTGCAAAGCATACTAGTTTACTAGTATCACATGAAATTATTAAAGTATTGTTCATTTCTTTTGGAAGGACATCATTCGAAACGCCGGCTAGTACAGAAAGTCCGGTGCACGTTGCACGATGTTCCCGGTTTGGGTGAAATCCTGTAGTTTGGTAACATGAATGCAGAGACGGAACAGTTAAAGTAAGAAGGGCAGCACTGCGGTTGAAGTTCTGAATTCGATCACATAAACATCACTTTGTTGGCGGAGATTGTCCCATGGTTTCCAGGATACATGATGCACATGGCGTTGTAATCATATCCCAACTCGGAATTCTGGCACCTGACCATAAACTATCCCCCGGTCCGAGGTTGTTGTTTTAAAGGTAGTCTAGTGTTGCGGGATTTAGGGATGATGTTCTTGTACATCCTGAATGTTATTTCTGCGAGCAAGGGGTAGATCTGCTGGAGGTAATTAGGAGAGCCATGAATCAACTTGATGGATTTTTTGCGATCCAAGCTCATGTTTCCGGCCAAAATGATGGTGCATCAGGCAGAAAGTAGGAAGCTTTCAAGATGGCCTTGCATGTAGGATTATCCAAATTACATATTCAACGCTACCTCATTCGGAATCTGCTTTTTGAAATTGAATCTGGAAGTTCCAAGTAACTTAGGTTTAGTGACCCTACATTGTGACCCTCAGCCTACTCAGGGTCACATTGGAAAGATTTTACAGAGGCCTCAGAAATCCTGCCCCTTTGAGTCCAAGTTGCCATCACTTTCTTTTACCAATTCCCATTTACCAGCTATCCCCAGAGAAGAAGGGTTCAAAAGTGGTTGTAAGTGCTGGATTCCATGATTTTTGTGAACCAAAGTTACCAAAGCTTGTTTTCTGCAGGTGAGCTTTAAGAATATTGACACAGACGTATGTTGACGACATGAACTGATTGGGTGATCTCATAACAGCAAATATAGTCTTTGAAAATGACAAGGCTAGATACAAGTTGATTCCCCCTTACATGCTATGTAGCTTCCATTGGGCACGCCTAAACTTTGTAAAAGCGGGTAAATGGGAACCATAGTAACCTTAACTCTCCCACGGGTTTTCCAGTGTTTCTTTTCGGCATGACCGAAAACCATCTGCTATTTGTTGTATCTATATAGGCACTGGCCAAGTAGACTTCTCAGATTCATGGCTTCATCACTTAACGACTCAACGCCCCGCCTTTTTCTCAGGTCGTTTCTGCCCCAGAGCCGCGGCGGCGCACCGTGGTGGCAGAGGAACGCCGTGTTTTGGCGGCTGGCAGAACTGTTCCCTCGCAACGGGTAGTGCAACGTGCCAGCAGTGCTGGGGCAACACCGGCACCACGTGCACGTGACTGGGCTGAGATGTGAGGAGGTTAAGGATCTACTTGGGGGATTTTCAAACTCAGGGATTTTGCCAATGTTTATATAAGTGAATTACAGTAATTACAGTTGTGACTTGTAAGTCACGGGTTTGGAAACTGAATTTTTGATGGATGCAAACTATAAAGCCTCATCAAAAACGATACCTTGTGGGGCCGGTCGGCTTGATGACAAAATATTGGTCGGCTTCATGTCACATTTGCGGGAAACCACCACAACAGCCAGAAATGACAGCACTCCGGTTGAGCCCCATGTCAGTTTTTCAACAACGAGTATATATATATATATATATGTATATATATATATATCTATTCCGTCTTTCTTTGCTGGCTAAAAGTTTTGTTTTAGTTCTTTCCTATAGTTCTTTTTGTTTTGTTGATTTTTGTGTGTTTTTCTTCTATTGTTCTACATTCTTGATTTGTTTTTTCTCTACCATTTCTATTTGTCGGGACAGTTTGGTCAAAAAATCCCCATCAACCCGAGGCTTGGTCGCACGCGAGGAAACCCCGAAGCCCAACGGTTCCAACCTTCCCACGGCCACGGGAACCCCCGCAACGGGAAGTCCCGCGACGGGTGTCGTCAGCGTGTCACGGGGCTCCGTACGCTTGGTGTCCAGCGGCCTGACGGAACGACGGGTGGAGGCGCCCCAGGGCAAGGGTTGGTTGGGGAGAATTGACTGCAGACCCATTTTTTTTTTTAAGAGGGTGTTAGGGAAGAAGCCATTGAAATATATGAGAGTACTTTAAGTATATAGATCTTTTTGTTGAAGTTTAGGGTTGGTGGCTAGGCATTTCATATCATTTACATAATCTGAATGATCTTGCCGGCCCACCATCCGGAGGAAAAAAAGAAAGTTGCACCCGAAGTGGTGAAGAAGGCTCTGGTCCTACCCTTCGGGTCACTTTGTGGGCAGGGTGATGTCCAATCTAAGAAGGTTTGCATCAATTTGATTTGTCAATGTTCAATGATTGTTCAATTGGAAATTCTGTTGAAACAAAAATCTTTTCAAGACAACAAATCACTGGTGTCAGATTGGTTGTTGCCATAAATCAACAAGGCCCATCTGTGAAGGTTGACTTGAACCGGAGATGATTTCCTGCACAGCACTTCACAGTTTGAAGCTGGAGCATCATCCACAAGTCTCCATTGCTGGTCGTGAATACCTAGATACATTTGCTGCGAAATGATTTGGCAATCCCCCGAAATACATCGAAATACTATGTGAGCATTGTTTGAGGCAAAAAGACTTTTTTCATGGAAGACCTGTGTTCAACTAAAGGTCTCAACTAGCAATTTAACACCAGAAAGGCCCTCAGTTCAAAAGCTGTGATGAACCACTTCAAATTGGTGACAGAAACCGAAGGATTCATTGATTTCATACGGTTGTCATTGTTTTTTCTATCTTGTAAACATGGATGTTTCCACCCAAAAAGTGGTCCATCCACACCTTGATCACTGAAAAAGCTGTCCACAGGTACGTGTTCGCAGACAAAACAGCTCCAAGGCGTTGAGTCAAAACTTGAGGAAACCAGTGATGGGTGTTTTTTGGAGCAACACAGAAATTGTTGCCCAAAAGTTGTAGCAACACATTTTTAAAAAAAAATCTGCGTTTTGTTGTTTGTACATTTGAATGGTATTTATCCTGATTTGTTTGAGAGATGATAAAGATTTACTAGCTGTTTGTTTCAGCTGGTGGTTCATCCACATACCCTCCAAACTAACATGTCCTTGAAAGAGATGCCATTAATCACAGAATGTTGCTTTCTTATTCAGCCCCTTTGTTCGCTTTGGAGAGTGCAATTAAGTTTGTTTCTTTTTTTGGGGGGAGCAACCCTTTACAGGGATGGCCCATGAAAACTTCATACATGGTAACTTTACTGCCTGCCATGCTATCGGCTTGAAAAAGACTGAGCAACTACCACGACCATAATTTGTCCTTCTTTGAAGGACGTGCTTTCAGGAGATGTGTGTAACATTCTCCCTTAGCAACCTCAAGTGACCTCACCCCCAAAAAGGTTGGTTTAGACAACCCTTCCAAACCATCAAACCCAAACACTCAGATTGGTGAATTCAGTATGATGTCTTTCGGTTTACCATGATTTCACCGATTTTTTCAAAAACTTCCGTCTCTCTTCTGGTGTGCTTTGTTTTTTTTCGTAATGACCTTTTAGCTCAGGTGACATTACGTGGTCGCACGGTGCTCTTACCACGGCAGGTAGGTTGAAGGGTTTTGTTGAGAAGTTGGTAACGTTGGTCACTCATCCTACCCGTTGAAGTTGGTCACTGGTCAATTGGTTTGTTTGGCGGTCCAAATCCTACTTGTTGCAGCAGTTTATGCCATGAGGGGGTCTCAATTTTTTACCCTTTGGGAAGCCAACATGGCAAGCTAACAAAGTTCACTCAGGAGTTTAGAATTTTGCACCCTTTCTGGTAGTTATGTGACCAATTCATCTATAGCACCGTGGCTAGCTTTACAAATTCAGAAGACTGTCCTTAAAAGTTCTTGGAACCCAAAAAGAATATCTAACGATGTATGGCCAAGTTCGACCATGAGTCCTTGGTCCTCCACTGTCCATGCATTTGTCCATCGCTTCTTTTATCCCTCCGGTTATCTAACATAGCCATGAAAGATCCACCACGTGTAGATGTATTTGTGATTGGAAGAAAGGAAAATTCATGAAATTTCCATTGCTGCGTTAGACTACTGGAGTGTATCACGTTTTTTTTCTCCCGAGATGATGATGATGATGATGATGATGATGATGATGATGATGATGATGATGATGATGACAGATGGAAAGGTTTGTGTGCCTTTCCATGGAGCCAATCACCATCCAAAGCCACCAATGTGTGAAAGAGAGAATTGTCAGTTCTCTAGCCAATGAACTGTATGCTTAAACGAAAGCAACTCATATTTTACGAAGAAAAAGCGTGTGCATGTACTGTATTTACTTGTCATATATATATATATATCACCTGGAAAGTAGATGGTACAACTAACATGTATTGGGTTTATCATGGCCCCTTACTAAGCCACTTTTGGGAAGGTGCACCATCTACTATCACTACGGTGTTTTCGTTTTTTTAAAAAACAGCGACATCGTTTCGTCTGTCAAAAAGCACAGAAGCTCCATTTACTCTCGAAGATTTCAGTCATCAGTCACCTGGGATTGAAGGACCAGACCAGTAGCCACGTTAACTATTTAAGAATCAAAACTTCCGGCAACAAACACGCTATGAGAATTTAAGGGTAGAGGACGCAGAAAAAGATGTGTGGTTTTTCTTGCGGAAATTGCTTGGGATATTTCACTGACGCAAAACACAAAGCTTTTTGTTGGTTTCTCAGGGAAGTTTCAGGTAGATTGGTTTTGGTTCATACTCTAGGCCAATTTCAATTTGAATTTCTAATGTAGCGCGTCAAAAAAATTACCATCCAAAAGTTTAACATGGAGCCTGAAAATGGCCTCCTCCAATAAAAAAATCTTTTTGGAAACATTGGGTGTTTCCAAAAATGGGGGCACCCCAAAATGGATGGTTTATAATGGAAACCCCTATTAAAATGGATGATTTGGGGGTACCACTATTTTCGGAAACATCCATTATTGTTAGGTTCCAATGTTAAACTTGGGAAGGGTATATATCTACTTTAATGAACCCCAAAAGACCCGCAACTTCCATCCCCAGGCCGATGAAAACAACGAAAACGACGGCAATGCCAATGCTCACGTGACTGCACCCACACGGGTGCAACGACCAGCGCGGCCAGCTGCGACAGTGGAGCTACTTGGACGTTGGAAGAATTGCTGGTGGATCAAAACCGTTACTGGAATTGAAATTCCCCACTTGACTTTGGGGATAATTTTTGATGTTTGGGGCTTGTTTGAAAAGATGGAAATGATTACCAACTACTCATTTTCTTTGCAAAAAAGGATGCTACATGAGTTGGAAGTTTTTTCGAAATCCTTTTTAGCCAGCCACGTTCTGGCATCATCCTCCGGTTTGGTTTGTTTTACCATTTGGGCTGCTCGGGTATCGGTCGAAGATAGCTAAATCTAGTAGATGCATGTGCACACGCAGTATATACTTAAAATTACTTAAATACAAAAGTCGGATTTTAAGCATTTGAGAATGTATACGTTATCTACAATTTATATATACACTGGCCGGACAAAAGTTATGCCTGTTGAGTCGTCCTACTGCAAAACCCTTTCCCCCTAGAATCCTTTAAGTCAACATGATTCCGGTCAATTTCCACCCGGGCAAAGCTTTTTAGTTTATTAGATTTAAAACGGGGTGAATATTGACCGTGCCACACCTGCCATGCAAAATGGACATGATAATTCGATCCGGCACAGACCAAGTCATGACTCAAACCTTCAACAAGCGCAAACTTTCTTCCTGTTGAAGTGTATATATATATATGTCAATGATGACTTGAAGCAGGAAAAATAGCACCGATGGAAAGCAACAATAATCCTAGAGACTTTGGAGTACCGTACAAGGAGGCGGACCGTAGAGAAGAGCTTCAGAAAGACCTTGTTAGGAGGTGTTGATATTGGATCTAGACATTGATGTGATGTTGTGATCTCGTGATGTCACAAGCTGGGCTTCTCAAAATGTCGCTGTTTTTCATGTCAATAGAAATTTGACTGAGCGGTGTGAAAATGGACATTCGGGCAAAAGTTACCAAGAATGATTTTTGCCAATGGTTTAGGAGGACAGCTTTTTTGCAGAGACAAAAAGTCTCAAAAATATAAAAAGATGGGGTTGCCCCACCAGGTCTAAATGGAAGGTCTTTAAGAAAAATGACAAGGCTAGCAAGATTTTGAAGGTCCTTCTGTTACACTTCCCATTTTCCAATATAGTTTCGCATCATTGTGCTTCAGCGGAAAGGGATGTGTCACAGTTGAGTCTCGAGAATGGACATGTTCTACTTACAGACATTGTTATTGGAATTGTTGGAGAAACAGTATGTACAACTTGGGATGCTACCCCTAACAGTCACCCTCAGGATCCTTATATTTTTAGTAACCCTAACAACCTCTACTTCCCACCGTTACTGGAAATTGCAACTCCCCATCTCAATGTATGGCCTCTCTTCCCTTGGATGTCTACTCTTTGGCGCAGGATGTGAAAAACTTGGGGAAGCTAGTAAGGTAGGTTACTCCTTCCAAGCATTTTTACTTCTTCCTGAAAATCATGGCATGATTTTGGCAAGATCGGACCCTTTCCTAAGCTCATTGAGGTTTTTGTGGGGCAATGTTTTTTGATAAAATGAAGATATTTCGCATACACTTGCGCTTCACAAAGAAATGGCATCACATTACCCAGAGCCATGTATGGTATATTTACCTAGATACATTTGGTCGATTTTTATGCTAAATCATTTGGTAAATATGCCGTGCATGGATCCTATGGCTTATCGGGGTTATGGAAAAAAACCCTGGTGAAACATTGCATGGTGAGTTCCAACCAACCATGTCGTCACTGGTTTTTCGAGGCTTCGACCTTCTCACAAGGCCTGCGGGGCCAAAAGTTGGATGCTACCTCCCCGAAGAAATATCCAGCCTGCCCTGTTGGGTCATTAAGGGCTGTTACTGTTCGTGGATCCCAAACAACCACCGTTTGGATGTAAAAAACCCTGTAAATCATGGGATAAACTACCAACCTCAACTGGTGCAGGATTTATTCCATCAGCAGTATGCCCCCCAACTTTTCAAGGTTTACTGTTTACAGACTTATTCAGGAATTAGGGGATGATGGGTGGTTGATGATCTCTTAATCAGGCATTGGGGGGAGAAGTGGTATTGCTGGGGTGCCTTTAAATTCCCATATTCAAAGATCTTTGTTGACAACAAAGGCCATGCTGTTGGGGAATGCTGCGACTCGGAACCAACAGCAACAGCAACAACAACAACAACAACAACGTGGATCAACATGACCGATCTCAACAAACCTTTAGTCGAAAGGGTGGTGCAATGGGAAATGAGTAATCCCCAAAAATGATGCTTCTTCGTGGCTGCCTCCAAGATCTACTTAAATCAATGTGGTCTATTTGAAGAACAAATATTTTTTCAGTACCTATAGGATCCATGTATGGCAAATTACCGAATGATTTAGCATAAAGATCAACAACACCTAGGCAAATATACCATACATTGATCCTTAGGGGTATGAATCAATCTGTATAGATACATGTATATGCTTTTAAGATTTTTAAGTTTATAGCTCAAAAAATAATCCTGGGGAATGTTTAATGCAAACACGTGCGCATGTGTTTATCCACACTTAGGGAACGAAACTTCAGGAATCACGTCATGTACGTTGGAAATTTTGGCTTCCGTGTGGGCATTTTGATTCTTGTGATCCGCGTAAGGTGTTTGTTTGATGGTAGCTAGCAGGATCAAGCACTGTGATTTTCGCATTTTTTGATTAGGTGGCTTTCTAAATCCTGCACCACGCGACGGGATATATGAAACCTGTCGTTTCAATCATTTTCAAGAAAAGGTACCAGAACATCAACCTGCTGCAGACTCTGTAGCCTAATTTAGGTTGATCAATCCAATACAATTTCAAACATGAACAGCGCAGTGCTTTTTGTTGGAAATATGATGAAGCCTGTTTTGTGTCCTCTCAGGTCCCCTTGGAACTTGTTAACTGTTAACTAGCAACTTGGGTGAAGGGTTTTTTCATCGACATGTGAGGAGTTTCGGCGACCCGAAGCGAGTAGAAGTAGAAGAAAGTATGGACAGACTCGCAATTTCATGTGAGAGCATATGTTTTGAGAATCTTTCTCCCGGGTTCTACCAAGAGTTTTTACTATTTGTATCTATTTGTTTGATTGGGCTGAAACCACCAACTACGAATAATAACACTTTGCTGATTGCAATTTCCACCGCATAAATTGTTACTTTCCTATTAGCATTTGTTAGCTCCTACCATAAAGAAACCTTTGTGTGACAATGAAGTGGCCCTCTATACGAAAAATGAAAGTCGCCCGGGGCAATTGCCATCTTTGAAGACACTTCACCATTTGATCTTAACTGGGTATCTACAGGAAAAGGCACTCCTAGGAAAGAATCTATCCCTCAAAGATAGAAGATGTTTTATATCTAACCTTGTTGTTTTGAAGTCTTTCCCTAGTTCCAACACACTATTGACGCTAAAATCTGGTGGTCACCAAGTTAGAATGAAAGGATGAACATCACATCTGCAAATCATAGGAGATTTAGAACTCCTAATATCAACTGCTGAAGTGCTGAACCGGGACTCTCCAGGATGAGGCTGAGGATCTTCGCAGCCAGGCTAAGCGGCTTGGAGCTGGAGTTTTGGGGAGATCCCTAAAGGGTTAGGATTTTTTGTTCCCATCCGATTTTGTGAACATCTAGGAATAGTTTTAGATGTCCAATTGATGTTTTTATTGGGAATTCCAGTGACGATGATGAAATTTCAAGAATCCATGGATCTTTCTTCATTTTTGGGTTTCTGCATATTCAGCATGTTTCAAATTGGCGACCGGCAGATTTTGTTGAACAATAGTATGTAACTGATTTATTTGAACTGTACTAAAAGTCTACCGTTTTTGGATTCTATTGGTCTTTGATGCACTCAGATTTCACAATTCATTTTGGATTTTTTGATGCAAATAGGTACCCTGCCTTAATGGGTACAGAATTGACTACGGCACCTGCCAGTTGTATTGGGGAAAAGCTGAAGACAAGTTTCATGATACTATAGATGTAAGGATCGGCCATAAGATTTTTTTGTGGCATATCTAGGCGGTTTAAAGAGGGTAGATGTCTAGAGTTTCTCTTTTTTCATATGATCTTTTTGTTGGCACACACATTTCCATGTTGGGTCCGAGTATGTTTAGCAATATCGAACAAATCCAAGTTTTTGGCTGATCTGAACTGGATTTGTTCACTTTGGTATAGCCGTACCCATTAGATCCATGGGACTGGTATATTTACCTTTGTTTGATTTGTACAGAAAGCAGGATACTATGGCTCTGGGTTCCGATTTCCCTTCAAAGTTGCTTTTTTGTTGGCAGTAACATCTACCCTTCAACCCTGTGAGTGACCAAAACCCTGGTTAGGGGAAGAACAGCTACCCAATCATATACCAGTAGGGATTATAATAGGCCATTATAAGAATCCTTATGAACCCACCAGCCAAATGGCATGTCACAAGGGTTTTGAACGATGTTCATATGGCCCCAACTCTACTTGCCATCGAGAGATTTGGAAGGCCTTGAGGTTTAAGAAAGAAAGGGAGGCACAACGACCGATGTCGCGGGAGCAGTGGATTTGGTTTTGGGTTGACACCATGTGTATTTTTGTTGTTTTTTTTGAAGATGACTTGACTTCGGAAATCCTGCGCATGTTTGAGTTCGACTTCTTTATCTTCTTTCTTCACATTGAGGCTTCATGAAAATTCATCATAAAAACCTTGAGACTAGATGTTTTTATATATAACCGTCTATACATGGTTAGTCAACTCCATCTTGCAAACAGGTGGTACGAAGTGTCTACAACTTCCGGGACATCCACAGCTTTACCCACGGCAGTTGAGTTCAGTAGTGGTGTTGTTTCTATGTGTTTTTTTGTTTCGAAAGTTTTATGGAAGATTCAATCAAAAACAGTTTGGCGGAAATGAAGGAAAGCAATTTGGTTTTACTGTAACTTATAGTTGCAACCTTTTACGAGTAGCGACCAATCTACGGTTGGATCACCTTGTCGTTCCATCATCGACTTGCCAACTTTTCAACTCTTGAACGCATAGAAGCAACCGCGGCGGGCAACCAATGCAAGGCCTTTCAAGAAGAAATGGAGTTGATGTTGCAGTTCCTCGGCTGTGTGAACTTGATGGTTGGGAGGTTGGGTCCCAACCATTGCTGGTTAAACCTTGGGTGAGGCCTTCTGGCCTTCAATGGGTTTTTTGTTGAATGCGCGTTGGAAGCATGTGGTTTATTTGAAATAGTAGGGTTCGAACTTCCAAATGACCAAAGGCGGGATATGATAAACTATGATAAACTGTACATTTCACTGGTGATTGTTCCACCCAATGGTTCCTGCATTACCATGCATTCATGGTGTCATCACGCCCAAGGCGCGCGCGGGAACGAAAGGCACGTGAAGATGCCTTGGCACAGGAGGTGCCAAATGGGCGACCAGCAGGAATCCACTGGCGTGTGTTTCTCCTCAAAAATATTTACAACAAAAAGGCCCTAAAAAATACCACAGACTTGAAAAAGTGTGACTTAGTGTTGCAAGAAGAAGCGTTGGTTTGAATCTTTCAGATTTGATTACGCCCCCTGGGGACTATCTAACATATCCATATATATAAAGTTTATATATGTATCCCCTTTTGAAGGCACTTTTGAGTCGATGAGTTTCCTTTCCCCAAATGGGATATGTTCCCTAAGAGACTATCATGGCCCGTGGCGCAATTGGGTCGAAACATGTGGATCAAATTCCCATTGAAACACAAAGGCTGCCAAAAAAAGAGGTAGCTATCCTTGACCTAAATTTGTCATATTTAGATGTTGTTTGTTATAAAATTGGTTTTCAAAAAAATCAAAAGCATGCAACAAAAATTGGTTGATGTTTTTTGTTTCAATCAATTTCAATCATAGGAATCTTTGAAGAAAAAAAACAAAAAGCACACAAATCCAATCCAGCGATAAGTTTCTCTCCATTTTCCCCCTTGTTTTTGGCGCCGCCCGGCAAGGTGGAGACGTACGAACTGAAACGCGTGGAGGTGAATGAAATTGGTTGGGGATGGTTGGGGAATGGGAGGAGCAGGGCTCCAAGTGATTTATATGGGGGTTTCCTAAAATGGTGGTACCACCAAATCATCCATTTTAATAGGGTTTTCCGTTATAAACCATCCATTTTGGGGTACCCCTATTTTTGGAAACACCCATATAGGTTAGTAGGTGGTGGCAACTCAAATATTTTAATGTTTTTTTATGTTCATCCCGATTTTTTGGGGAAATTCATCCAATTTGACGATCATATTTTTCAAATGGGTTGAAATCACCAACTAGTTTATATTAGTTTATTCAGGGGACGAACAACAACCCAGTTAGTTAGATGATAAGCTACATGGGATGGGTAAATCCCTCCAAAGAACCTAAACTCACTCCGAAGGGTAAAAAATGCGCTTTGGAAGTCTGTTTGGATCGTCTCAACAAAAATCATTTGGGGATAGTTTTTTGGGGGCTCCTCCCGAAAAGTTCATGAAACAGTCACCGTCACCAACATTTATCCTGGAGAATCGGATGACTTGGGTCCAGTGAAATATAGCCAGATGACTGCAGATCGCATTTATTTACGTTTCAAATTCATTTACACTACAACTTCTGGGAGTACGCGATGCCGGTCAAACAAGGATATGTTCATCGTTCATTCTTATTATGAAGAGACGTCGTAAATCTTCACTTCCCACTCGAACAGTGTGACTGGGGTACAACTAAGTCATAACCATTATCATGTGCAACAATCTATGACCATTATCACTATTATGATGATCATCATCATCAGCAGCAACATTTTACAACATCTTACAACCATTGTTACACCATAGGTAAACAGCAGTTTTCCCGGTGTTTTTGATTTTAGCTCCAACTTCAGACGTTTGCCACTTGCAACAAATCAACCGGATAGGCCACGAATACGAACTCCCTGGAGAATTTCCCCATGTGGATTTTGTTTTCAGATACTGAACGACATCATATGGACCTTAGATGACCTTTCAACCATTTTTGTTGAAAGGGGGGAACGATGCAGAGAGAGGTCTGCGGTGATGAAAGTTCTGAATGTCAGCATTTCAGAGCACTGTGCGCTCTGTCAATCACTGGTTATGTCTCCATCATGAACTCAAGTCATGAGAGTGTATGGCTACCAGCTTGGGACTATGATTGCAGTGTTTCTTTAATTAACCCCTATTGATTGAGATCAGTTTGAACATCCAAAGATAACTCTCCTTGAAACCCCCGACCAATGGGTTTCGAGATGAAGCATTGGCTTTTCCGCATCTTGGGATTGGGTTTTGAAGTTTTGAAGGCTATTCGCTTTGGAGAAAGTACCTTAAGACATATTCAACCATTATGAAACAAACCTATGATTGTGGGAGGTATCCGTAGATGTATGACAATCCTCGATAATCCTCTACTCTCATATACGTATGACCTATACCACTGTGGAACCAACATATTTACCATCAATGAATCTAAAGTAAGCAATAGAAAAGTCCACAGCTTGCAGTCCATTTCTAACTTGGAAAGGAATGAAACTCGGGTGATTTTTGTCCCCTTGTTACCCAGATAAGTTCCCCACGATTTGGGTCCCGTTGTGATATTCAGGCCCAAAGAAGACAACAAAGATTGGAGCAGCAAAAGGAAGAGCTGGGCACCTCAAATGTAGAGTGCCAGGAAGGGGGCCTTGACTCGTGAAACCTCCTTTACTAGTATATACCTTGGAGGTGTTTTACCTGTATCATTGGTTTGGAAGTTTGAGCATCTTGCCAAGGTAATCAATAGAGTATGTGGTATACAAACAGAGCGTTTGATTTGGAAACAAAGGACCTCATTGAAGCATGTTTTTTGAAAGACAAATAATCCCCCAACAAAGTGCTCCCAATACTCAACAGCATGGTGAGTTTTGCTCAGTTTCAATTGAATGTTTGGATAGAAGTATCAATGGATAGATCAGACACCATGTTTACTGTCGCTGCCTGCATCAAGTGAGCTGGAGATTGACAAATCAATACAAATCACTCCTTTTCTTCCGGCAAAATGAGTGCAAGGAAGGATTCTACTTATTGTATGGTCAGTTACATTCCGCTATGGTAATAAGTGAGCCAAGTACGAAAACGAGTTACCCAAGTCCCAAGTTAATGTCAATGTTTGAATCAGACGTATCATTAGAATACATTACAATATAGCCATACGGGCCATACTTATCATATTATTTATAGATCCATTAGAAACTTGAAACGGATAATTGCCTCACCTTTCACCGTTTTCCACCATTTCTTTTTTCCCTGTGTGCCGTTGCTGCCGCCACAGCCTTCCCAGGCTGCAACGAAGAAAGGAAGAATTGCACAACGACGAGGCGGCGGCCATCGTTGAGGCGCATTTCTTTGGGAAAATGGTGGTTACCCTCCAGGGAAGTAACGTAGCCCGTCTTGGGAAAAGGAAAATCATCGACTCAAAAAGTGATTTTTTAATACTTTTGATGGGATATGTTAGTTCCCAGGTGCTTACCCTCCCTGAAACTAACAGCAAGTTAGCCCCTAAGAATTGATGGTTGGAAGATGAAATTTCCTTTTGGGATGGCTTATTTTCAAGGGCTGTGTTGGTTTTAGTGAGGGTAATCCTTGGATAATGGCCTTATTTTTGGGAGGAGGGAGGCATTGTTTGGGGGGTAGGAGGGGTTACCCTTTGACCTTTGATTCCCATGATATGATGCTGTCGGAAAAGGAGGTTCATTTCAAATATATAGTGGAAATTTGTTGGTGTCCATATATTGTGTTAGCCTTTTTTGGGGGGAAGATGACTATTTTTTCCTTTCATTTTGTGGCCTAGACAATAAAGTTTTGCCGGGGGGTTGTTTTCAAAAAGTACTGACGAAAGCGAACTGACCCCAAGCAAACGGTTCAATTGTGCTGCAAGAATTCTCAATGAACTGAACATTTCCGGGTTTGGAAAGAACATTAAATTGGCCAGAGGATACGAGTTGCAAGATCCCTGGAAGGAGTATTTCCTACAAGCTAAGCAAATGATCGATGTTTTTGTTTAGTTTGTTGAACCATCGTGTCAGATCTTTGGAACGCAACAAGCTGCGCCTAGAAGTGGAAAATGCACACAAGCTGATTCAGATACATCACATCAGATCTCCAAATCAGTGCGTGGATTCCGTATTCTCCCGGGAATTTGGGGGGGTTGTTGGGCCCTGCACTCTCATTGATTCTGACTAGATTCCACAGTGAGCTGCAAAAGATCCCAAGTCCTGAGTCATCTTTGATAAAACTGTGAATAGAATTAGCTCAAGCAATTTATAACTTCAGAGCATTCTTGTGTTAAAAGTGTGTGATTTCAAGAGACATGTTCTACCAGAAGGATACGGATACATCACTTCTAGGTCCCAACAAACGCTCCACGATGAACCTGCAGGGGGAAAGCATTCAGAACCTCAACGCCGAGCTAAGCAGAGAGGCATTTTGCAGATGGCACAGAGATGTACAGAGCATAACAGCATGCATTAGGCAATATGTGTTAATATTATGTCTAATATATATTCAGGATTATTCAGGTATACTTCTGGACAATCAAGTGGACAAATAAATCCATCAGAATTTGATTTATTCATAAAATTTGATATATAGAATAGGTGGGTTTCAAAGATGTTGTGTTTTTCACCCCGCAAAAATGGATGATTCAACCACCAAGGGTTTCGAAACGCTTCCCTGGGGAGTCATTGCTGGTTGAGCTGGTTTTTTTTGGATATCCAACGAGCACCTGATGATATGGAGAATTCCCATGAATCTCTGGTTTTGCTTTGAAAGGTTTTTGATATCATGATATTAATTGATATTATATATTATAGTAGTTATTTTGTAAGGATGACAATCCTCAACTTATTGTTTGGGATCATGTGATTGTTTCGTCTAAACATTGATTCATGAACAACGCTAGTCTCCAAGAATTGGAGCATGGAAACTATCAGGTGCAGACAGAATTATCAAAATCATCATGTTGTTTGAAGTGATGAAGTGTCCAACCCCAGTGGCCCAAGTTCTATTTCTTTCTCACATACTAAGACTAAGGACCGACGACAATCAGGGTTCAATAGATCTCCGAGAGCCTTCCAAGATTTTCCGCCAATTTCTTTCACAAGCAAAACGGGTTAATGTCTAGAGCTCGGGACATCACAAAATCCATCAAAAAGTCATTGAAAAATGACTTTTATGCAGAAAAGTCCAATAGTTTTTGGGGTATTTTCATGATTGGCTTCATTTTGGTGTTTGAGGTGATGTGTTTTCTGTTTTTTCTACTTAACGTTAGCTTGGTAATGTGTTAAACAAAAAAAGCGTTATTCAACTCATCGGCGGAGTCCACTGTCAGGCCAAGTCGCACCATGAACGTCCGGGGCAGCCAGTGGTATAGAGATTCGAGGTTTGTGAAAGCTGAAAATGCTGGAAACAATTGGAAACCCCTAAAATATGGAAATCATTGCTGGGCAGTACACATATATTTATATAATACATAGATCATATTACCATATTTGCCTGTACATTACATATGTATATATTACATACTATGTATATTAAAGAATTAATGCCAATCGATGACTTGTATGTTTGATTAGTAACTTATGTTTTTTGTCAAAGTGCAGAGCTTACTGTAAGCTAAGTTGACTCATGGGAGTCAGATCATGGACTGGGACTTTTGAGCTCAAAACCCTGGTTGTTTTATTTTTGGGGGGATGTACAACAACTCAGTTATATGGGGATGTCAATGAGCCATTGTAAGGATCCTGTTCTTAAGTTCTTAAGCAACTAAGTATTTCATGGAAATGCCACTGGTGGCTTGTGTTGCCACTGCTCATCCCGACAGGATTCCCCCTCGAAAAAATGTAGCCTTGACTTCACACTGACAGGAAAAGAACTTTTAAGAAAAGAGAAAGAGGAGTGGCTTGGCGACAACGTCTTTTTTCATGCGAATCTACAAGCTTGATAATGCCAGCCTGCGCAGGAAATAAGCCTCGGTGTATTAAATTGATTAACCACCATGATCCAAAAAAAAATCTCTCTCATTTCTTGGAAGGGGCTAGCAGTGGGGTGTGTACCCTTAGATTCCCATGATTTTTTTGGGTGATTTCCAATTTCCTAATATGTTTTATGTTCACCCTGGTGATCCAATTTTCATGTCCACATATTTTCAAAATGGCTGAAAACCCCAAAGACGGTGAAACTCGAGCTGAAAAATGGATGGCAATTTCCGGAAGACGATCCGGGGGCGCCGGCCTTCGGGAGGGTAACTTTGAAAGGGGGTGAACAAGTAAACTTCGCGGGTGTATGGGTAGATAATATATTATTGTAGTTTCATGGAAACTTATATCACACATACTCAATACATAATCATGATGTGATGTGGTTTTGTTCAGCACAAAACTTAATTTCCAAACCTTTCTCACATGTATGTACAACCTTCGGTACAGAACCCGGGACGCTGAACTGTTTGTATTGGTCCAATCATTTTATCAACTTGCAGCCGTAGATTAAGTAGATTGCGCCCAGGTGATCCAAGGATACCCCGCTATGGAAAAGCCACAAAGCATGTTTTCCCCCTTGAATCTGTTGCGGGGGTTGAGATCCTTTGCTGGCTGGGCTGTTTTGTGTTGAACGAAAAATAAACACAAATAAAGAAAGTTAGAAATACATTTCCATGTTTCTATAATTATCATAGTGTAGTTGCATCCCAGATTCCTACTCTAATATAGTCGTGATCCCAAGTGAAGGAAAACTATGGTGTGACCCTAAGTTGAACTGCGGTTCGATGTTCACCATATGGATGTTTCCGAAAATAGTGGAGCCCCCAAATCATCCATTTGAATAGGGATTTCCAGTATGAACCATCCATTTTGGGGTACCCCTATTTTTGGAAACACCCATATGACTATATGTGTGATTAATCCAACGTCACTAGGCGGTAGTTTTTGAAGGAACTCGGTTACCAGTCATTGGGATCTGCAGGTTTCAGCACCGCTCTTCCGAGATGTTGAAACGTCAAAAAGCACGAGAACGTGTGGATGCCCTGATTGTTTGAACATGTCAAGAATCAGTCTTGAGGACAGCAAGCTGTTGAACCTGTTGGCCTTCCCGGGGGTGTACTGAGATGGTTTTGTTGGTTGGTTTTTTGTTGGGTTGGTGTATGATTCAAGGATATTTCAAAATATGTTTTTTGTCCATCTCTTTCTGCTCCAAGATCTCATTGCCTCTGACACCAACGATTTGGATGAATCAATCGGAGTTGGTGGCCACTTGCTGATGTTTGAAGTTTTTTGAATTTCACCCAAAAAAAACCTTGGGGCGTAGATTCCCGGTTTAGACTCATATGAGCATTTTTTGAAATGGGTGATTCAACCAGCACCACCTGGAGAAAGGATTGTTTGTAAACAGCTTCACTGTTACACCTGCATGTGCGATGATGTGTTTTGTTCTCTCAGGTCAGGAGGAAGAGCTAAGGAGGCTGATTAAGGAGCAATCATGGAGTGTTGGCACAGAACCGCAAGAGTCATCTCATCCAGCCAATGTCCAACCCTTAAACTTGTGGGGATTATATATTTAGTAGGAGAAATAAAGCATAAGATAGTATAAACATTTATTACATGGTCAGAAAATGGCTGACTTGGTCATCTATGATACTTGTACAAGACAATATGAATATAATCATGGCGAGATGGCACTCCAATTTGACCAGGATGCCATTTCGCTGAACACTATTGAACCATCGCTATACCAAGAGAAAATGATATAACTGCCCTCCTGGCTGGGAACGATCAGATATCCCACCTATGAAAGATGTGGGAAGCATTTTCTTAGGTACCTTTAAAGGGGATATGTTCGTTCCCTGGAGGCTATCTACTAAGATGTTTGGGGTTCATGAATACTTTTCGTAGTCTTTTCTAAACTCACATTTTTGTAGATTGTGGCATGGTATTACGGTATTACTATCTACTACTTTACTGCAGTGCTGTGTTTGGTGACAAGAACGAGACTCACATAATGTTCCCAAGTTCCCAAGTACGGAATGGTGTAGGGTTTTTTCTTGTCCCTGACGAGAACTGGGGCAAGTCTACCAACCAAGTGACCGGGTGGCAAATGAATCATTGCTTCGTTTTAGATGTTTAAAACACCTTTAGCATAGCAACAAAACTTCTAAGAATCTTCTATAACTATAATCTAAGACCAAAAATAACACAACTGTAATAGCTTCAAGTGAGTTTCTTGTACAAGGAGCAACTACTGCAACGAACACGTTTGTTATGTTGAATCTCTAAACCCTAAACCTCCCTTAGTTTTGTTGTGCGTTGATTGACTGATGTCGTTTGAAATACAGGAATCAGAAGCTCAACGCTATCAGGAAGCATGCTGAATTAAGTAGAAAACCAACCCTGGCGGTCCTTGCGGTCCAATTTTCGGCATTCAGAAATTGAAGATCAAAATGTCTAAAGACTTGTATGATCCAACGATTTTGCCCTTTATTTTTTTCTGGGTATGCATGCAGCAATGCATTTGTTTGTTGGTTTGCCATCGCTTACTCCTACGGTTCGCTCCACGGGATTTCCCCTCAGGAGGTGGATGATGCAGTCAACCCACCACAGACGTTGGGGCTTCTCAAAATTCCCTCACAGTCTGTAACCTGCCATGAACTTCCTATTGGGTTACCGGGTAAGGTAGAGAAAATAGTTCCTTGGAAATAATTCAAAGAAGTCTGGAAAGGACAGATTTGAGTTTGAAATGGAATAATTTGAATAGGAAGTTTTGATGTGGTGATTTCTATTTATGAAGCGGTCAAATAATGTTTGAACAACTATAATCATTAGTTATATATTGGACCCCTATGCCCTAAAGCTATGTGTTCAGCACTATCATACCTTTCGGACCAATAAATCTCCGCAATGCTTTGGTGCAAATGATTTCTTACGTTTTTTTTCTGGTGACGGATGGCGAAACCTGCCACAGTGGAAGAGTTGAATGTATTTTATTGGGGGAATGAAGACTTTCTCTTCATTTCAAGCTGCCCTTGCACCATGTTTGGTTGTTTTAATGGATGAAAATCGCTGCCTTCCCTATGTTTGAATTGAATCGTCTTCGATGGAGCTCCAATGCATTCGGAAAAGAGTACATAAGGGGCCCATATGTATGGATTATATACTGTAATTGTATAATGATAATTTCATGATTGATGTTTCAGGAAACTTTTATTGAATGTTCATATTGACTTACATATGAAGAAAAATACACAAAGAGAACTTCACCCGTTCCACCACCCGTTCCCTTACGCCGAGGTTGCGAACGGCGCGACGGCCAGAGACTCCAACGAGGTGGAAACCAATATGGGAATGCACCAGTTGAGGTTTGTATATGTTGAAAAATGCCATAGTTTATAGAGTGTTTCATTACATCTCACACTCTTAGCCGGTGGTTTTTCCACTAGGTCCAAGAATTTTTTGAACTCCGTTTTTTGAGGATTATGGTGCTCTTTGAGTAGCAAATTGTTGTTTTTTTTGCAGCATCCAAATCATTCCTGATCCAGCTTTTCCTAGGAGGCTTGCACATGTTGGTACTTGTATCATTTTCTTCTACATAGAAGCTTTTAGCTTTTAAACTACGCATTTGTTTGATGGATTTGCTGACATCAGCAAGTGAGCAAAAGAAAACCCAGAACCATGTGGAAACTGTGTGAGTGAACGGATATAAGATTCCAGATCTTCAATGTCAAAGGGGATTTCTTCATGGGACATGGGCCCAGGGGTTAAAAACTAGGATACCAACAAAACGGCAAACAGTTGACGGCTCCATTTTGAGGGTCCAACATTTCTGAGTCGCATAGCCATATTTCACTCAACCAAAATCTAATTTCTTCTAGCAAAATTGTGTTTGAACATGTTTTAAGCCATCCAAAAAAGATCAAAAAAGTGGTTAGAATATTTTGAATTATCGCTGAATTGTGTCCATCAACTCTAGGTCACTCGGTGTTCTCCGAAGGGTTGCATGAAAGATTTGAAGATTCCAATCCCTTGGCAGGACGGTCTCCGATGGCAAAGATGCAAAGGCGGAGATTCGATCCAAAGGGTGGTCCAGATCCGTGGGCGGCAAAAATGCATCGATCCAACACGGAAGGGTCTCCTTTCCAAAAAGGCTGATCTTCCACCTCCATGATTTGTGGGCAGCAAGAGAAAATCTATCCTCCATGAGTTTTGGGGTAAATTACTTCTAGAGTGACGTACAAAATTATTCGAAAAAACATCATTCAAGATCCAATTTTCGGATAGTTGAGTCTGAGGTAAGGATGGACTCTTCCCGAAAAATCTGGAAATTAGATGTTCATCACATATTCCAATTTACCCAGAATGAGCGTCTCCATGAAGATCTTGACCATGTTGAACAGTTGTCGGTGTGGATTCTTTGTTCGTCGAACACACTGAGGACTAGGTGGTTAGATCACGGTTGATGTATGCAACCAAGGACTTCCCCAAGTATGGCTTTGGCCATTGTTTTGGCTTTCAGTATGTTCCAAGTGTCTTCCAGCTCTTGGGAATCTTAGCAACAGTCTTTGGTGGGATTGGATGGTGTTTTCACTGAAAACTCGGAAAATCCTGCCGTGGGTTTTCAGGCCTCTCACAAGCGACACCGGCGTGAAAAGGCAGAGCCAGTGATGGAAAGTGTGGGTTGCGCAATGCCAAAGGAAAGCAAACGGAGGAAGGTGCGTTGCGGTGCAAAAGCGGTTCCGCAGAGGGAAACTTATTTGGAAATTACACCGAGACACTGACAAAGCTGTGAGGTTGGAGATGGATTCCCATACGTTTGTTGGAAAGTAAGGAAAGCAAATGAAAGAGTCCAGTGCAAAATGGAAACCAAGCATCCAAGCATCCAAGATGCACCATCTTTCGGGGAGTGTATCGAGCTTGCAGGGGAAAATTGGAACTTGGAAGATGAATTTCCTTTCGTTAAAGTGCAATTTGGTAGGGTCCATGTTAACGGAGTGTGTCACAGCGAGAACTCCAGACTTCTATCCTAGGTCCTAGGACAGGTTGAAGTTTAAGCTTTTGTTTCAGGGTAATCGTGGCTTACTGCCACGTAACGATTGGTGGTAGTTCCGGATGTTCCGGTTGTAAACCGTTTCCGAACCACCATCAAAGTGGTGCTTTAAGATAGCGGAACTAGGATCAACTAGGTCTAGACACAGTTTGGGACTTCACCGTTGCCTTGAGTAAGGCAGCCGAAACAATGGCAACCTCATGCCATGTATGGAAATGGTGCTGTTGATTTTTAAGGAGACTCTTCAAACACGATCGGACACTTTCAGGTGAGGGTGTGCCATCTCTTTTTAGACATCTCCAATCCTTGCTGCTCTTCTGAAGCAGTGTTTGGTAATGAGATTACATGAGTTGTGGGGGATGACCTTGTCTCACAAAAATGATGAGTTTTTGCCAAGACTCGACTTATATATACTTAGAACTCATTACGCATCCGCCATGTGCCTTTTTGTACGGACAATGACATCCATCTTTCTTGTGCTATTTCATAAGGTAGCACATCCATCCTCATCCATCACCCGAGCAGGGTGACTTAAGCCCAACTTCAATGATGAATTGGTAGTTTGGTGCTTCATCATCTACAAAAAAACATCAAAAAACTAAGATCCAGGTTGTTAAATCCATGAGTTTGAAGATGAGTTTGTATGATGAAAATAATTCACATTAGAGGCGATGAGGTATTATGAATGCATACCCAGTAAACATCATAGGAGATGATATGGAGATGAATTTCTCAGAGATACTGATTGATATCAATCCTGTACTCCAGGTCACTCGAGAAGTAGAGCTTCCACCGGTCGATGACAAGACAAGGTGACTTGACCGCAAGATCGCACAACGTGGTGACGTTGGACATCTCCAACGTAATGCAGAAAGCAAGGATGGTAAGCAGCAAATTGTTGCCAAGATAATGCCCATAATCTTTTGAGGTTGTCAGAATTGTCAGAAACAAAATATACTTTTTGCTTTTAAATTGTAAATCTGCAAAGCAGTTTGTATCTCCAGTTAGAGTAACATCACGTATCTAAAACGATTAGGTGGATTGCTATGAATTGCTTATCGGTAAAAGATTCTGTACAGATTCGTAGGTACATCGTCCATGAACCAAAATTCCTTTCAAATTGTGACTTGGATTCCAAAATGTTCAACGTTCAGGTGGTCTTTTTCAAGATGAGCTCCTTTGAAAAAACTTGGGTCACCGGGTGGCCAGTCAGTTCTCCCATTTCATTGTTCATGCCCCCGGAACCCGTCCAAGCAAGGCCCAGAAAAGCACGTCTGGTGAAAGTGCGAAAGGCGTCCGATAGGATTTAAGGGATGAGATTGCTGGCAGTTTCATCAGATACTTCAGCTGCATATCGAAATATACCCTCCCCGGACCCTCCCCAAAACAAATATGTTATAGAGCTGCTGCTAAAAAAACACGTGGGGGGGGGGCTGAGGAAAGTAATCCGTCTTCCACAGATAGTTTGTTTTGTATTTTTTAGAAGGTTAATTTCATGAATGAATTTGTTTGCTTCCGGTAAAAGGTGGGATTGGTAGTGTATAATAAAAATATATAACCCCCCCCCCAGAAGGCAATATACTCGTATGTATATACAGCATAATTATAACGCTGTACCTGATGTGTTCACATGTTTTGTTTTGCCATGACATGTACAATCATAGGAGCAAACAATAGGAATTCGTTGATGTTCACTTGCAAGCAGGCTCATGCACCCGATCCCGTGGAACGAGGCGCGCCTTTTTTACAGGTTTTTGTGCATGGTGGTTGGCCCTTCTGTGGGGAAGAATCATTGTGGTTTCTTGCGGTGGGTGGGTTTTTTTAATGGGAAATCCTTATGGGTTAAGATGGTTGAACCCTTCAGGATTCGGTGGGGCTTTAAGTGGTGAGGCTTCCTTTGATTTTTCTGAATGTCCAGTTTTTGTCTTTTGTGTTTGCATATGCAATTTCTTGGGTTTAGCTTAGCTTGTCAAAAATTGGGGGCTAGGATGAGTTTCTCCATGGTAAATGATGAGTGTACCTTGAGTTGTTTGGTCAAATATTGATGTTAAGTCGGTTGATATCTCAAAACTCCGAACTGTTGGTCCCCTTTAAGGACTGAATATCAAGCAATGTCGGTGACAAATTGATATGTTGGGAACTTCTTTGAGCATTGCAAGCATTTTCTTGGTCGTAAGCTGATTGAAACGCATACAGATATTGCAAACTGAAAGGAGCTAATGTCAAAAGTGGAATGCTATCCAGATTTGATTGAAAAAATATTGCAAAGCACATCCAATATTAAATCTTGTGGTGGCCATTCTAACTTTCCGTTTTACTCACGTTTCCTATCTCATGATCCTCACTACCTCACCCGCAGAGGTGTTTCTGTACCCAACTTCCCCAAAATGACTTGAGATTCTCGTTGTCGCAGGTGAAGTGGCAGCTCCCGTATCACCAGTAGCCTCGCCTATGGGTGACTTTGATTACGAGCACCGCTGGCCACGTTGGGAACTGAAGAACTGAAAAACTGAAAAATCCTGTGTATACATACCTACATACATACATACATACATACATACATACATACATACATAGACAATACTAAGATGTGATTCTGCACTCTGTCTGTTAGTTGCTTTATGTACAACACCATGTTGTCAGCGCGTTTATCGTGAGCCCATCTTTGTTTATGCTTCAGTGCCTATGATAAGCAGCTCTACTAGTAACCCCAGACCCGGCCGCTCACCTCGCCACCAAAAAAATGACACAGCTTCAAAGGATATTCCCACAGATGGAATGTTTCGGTGAACATGATGTGTATCATCATTATCATCATTATCGTCGTCGTCGTCATCATCATCATCATCATCATCATCATCATCGTCGTCGTCGTCGTCGTCATCATCATCATCATCAGCATCATCAGCATCATCATCATCATCATCATCATCATCATCATCGTCAGCATCATCGTCATCATCATCCCCCTTCATCAGTATCACTGTCTAGGGTCAGCTAAGACCAAACAAGATTCACTTCCTATGTCCAATGAGTAGAGATTGAACAGCTGATGTGCGTTGTCACGACAGGACATCTTTCTTGTTTTAAAGAACAGCCTTGCAACGCCTTAGAACCATTCGTCAGGCTGCAGAGATCCCCACAAGTTGTTGCCATCCATGAACATGTTTACATTCTGATATTTACATGTTGGCTAGAAGTGCTGATAGCCAATACGGTAGAGATACACATGCTCTTGCTGATGTTTCCCGTTTTATTGGTTTAAGTGTGTGATTTTATGGCCGTCATGGCCGGGAACAAGTTGTGTTTGTATGTTTGGAGAGCAGAAGGCGAGTGTGTTTTACAGGTGATTTCAAGATCAAACTCTCAAGCTATTCAACCTGAAGCCAGGATGCCTCCCACAGAATTGGAGCCTACCGAACCAGCCGAACCTCCGTCTTGCCGCCCATGATTTTTGGTTGCGGCCATGTCGTGGGTTGATACGTGGGGCGAACTAATGGATCTTCAAGAGGTCTCATGCAATTGTGAGTGATCAATGTGAAATTTGTAGATTTGTTGATTTTTCTTTGGCCTTTCGATTGGCCCATTGTACCTACCCCTTTCATTAGGGAAGTATATTTTCAGTTCAGAGTCTATCATATCCATTGCCAGTTATCATCCAATCATTCGCATTGCACTGTAGATTCTATCTACATGATTTTACTGTTTGGGCTCCGGTCGTAACGCGACCGAGAGCCTGTTTGCCTCTTGTAAAAAATTGTGAAAATGTTTATTTTTTCTCACCCGTGGCAGGCGAATTGAGGGAAGGGTTTTGGGAGGGTCAGAATGTTAACGTTCCGGGGGACTTGCATACATGGTGGCTGCTACTCCGCAAATGTGTTGGGATGTGAGCATTGTTTGTGGCAAATGTGTGGGTGGGGCGGTTTTACTTGGACGCATGCTTAGATCTTGCACAAGATTCCAAGGGTTTGCCTGAATGACATGTTGCTGGTCGGAAAAACGGCTGCTGTTACGTTTCTAAGACACGGGCAAGCATGGCGCGAAATGATGCGAAATGCACAACAGCTATGTCATCTTTACCAAACCCCCAGTCCCTACGCGCAAAACTCTGGGAGAAAATGCCATCATTTCGATTCATTCTTTGAAAAAATATGAAAAAACGGTGACTTGGATTCCTCCAGTAGCATCTGTTCACATATGATCGCACAGTCGAAGGGCTCCTTGTTGCCAGGTTGGAGGATGAAGCCTATCTGGAAGGCCAAATTTCTGGTGGATAAATCCCAAAGATACCTTGCATCAAGAGGTGTTTGGTTTTTTTCTCTAAAAGGACATCCTTTTAAGCAGAAAATGCTTTTCAAACAACAACATTGCCAGAGGCACTCGACTCCAACAGGACTGGCAAATCATTTGCATATAATTGCATCTATATCTCATAGTCCTTGAACCCAAATGACCCAATATTTGGGAAGATTTGACCCATAAAATTGAAGGTTAGGCCGTCAAAAATTGGGGGTCAGTTGGGTTTCTAGGTTTATAAAATATCAGAGATTTTTATGTGTTAACATGCCAATGTACCGAGGCGTGTGACGTTGGAAAAAATGTTTCCTGAAATATAAGATATGCTCATGTGTGCTCACCATTGATTGTATACAACCATATGATATTGTAGATACTTTCATGTCTAGATACTACAAGACAACATTATATGATTATATATATGCATATATTTATATTATACACATATATATGTACCTAATCATCAAATTTCCTTTTGCAAAGCTTTAAAGGTCCCGTTGCTTTTTTAGCAGCCGCCCGCAGGGGAAGAGGAGGAGGAGGAAGCTGACTTCGTGGAGGATGCCGAGGAGGACTACATCAGAAAGTTCCTCAAGAGTTTAGATTGATAGACCAATCAACCATAAGAAAAGGTCGTGGTTGCCACAATTGGATACAATTGGTATGATTTTACGATATTTAAAACCTGATTGCTGGGATTCATTTTTGATTTCACCGATGCTCCGATTTGTTTCCTCCAAGTTGTAACTAAGCGAAAAATTGGTGGGCCACTAGTATCACTCTAGAGATGCGGGATTTGTGAAACAAAGCATCCTTAACGAAACAGAAAAACACATGGAAAAAAGCATCAGTGGTTTGACATACACAAAGCCAACAATTCAAAGGAACAAAATCAACCAACCAAAAATATGCAAGACTCCTGGGGGATGTCATTTGTGTTGGTTTTTTTGGAGTATACAGTGTACACTCAAGGTAGATGACGATGGCGCCACCAAAATGGTCTGATTAGTAAAGAGTCCTTCAAAACTCCGGCGCAGTTGGTTGTATTGAACATTTGTTGGCTCCACATCATTTCCCAGAGGACCCATTTATGGTATATTTGCCTACATTTGGCTATGGTTTATAGAACATGTAGGTAAGTATACCATACATGGATCCTATGGGTATGCAAATTAAGATTTGTATTGGATGGCATCCCCAGATGTTTCTTGATAGAAGGTGAAGGAATTTGTACCATCAAAAATGATCGCAACTTGAGCCAAATGTATCTCGATTCTACAATCGGAATATATAATCGAACAAAAAATCAACAGATGTTTGGAGAATATGTGTTCCCGGCTTGTGATTATCGCAGGGTATGCTATATCATGATCGCAAGGTTGAATATCTTGCTTTGAAATGCCAAGCTTGATTTTTTTCTCTACAGGAACTTGATCCAGCACAAGAAGCACCCTCCGAGCCAGCTGAAAGCGAAGCACCCGTGGAGGACGGGAAAACGCCTGGCAACACGGGGAAACCAAGAGCCCTTTGCAATGAAGGTCATTTACATATCTAATTTTTTTTGTGGGGTTGGTAGTCATAAGCTTGAGGCATGACAAACCTTTGCGAGGCGAAAAAAATTGCTGACCCCTACGTCCTATATTATAGAGTTGTTGGCATATGCCTATCAATTGGGTGATCTGGCAGCAACTGGCATGAGCATGCATGAGCCATTTGACATGTCAGGGCGTGGCGTTGAACGTAGGGGAATCCTGATGACCTGATCACCTGTTCCTATCTATTGCTCACAAGCTTAGGAGAGTTCAATGAAGGTGTCCAAGTTTGAGAGTCCGTAATGTTGAGATGTATCCCCAACTACATCGAGAAACCCTGTTGCATGTGCACCTTGCTTGTGCTAGCCCCTTCTTGTGTGGTTGTTTCGCTGTGATAGGCCATGGTCATCAAACGGATGGTAGGGCGGTTACCAGTGTCATTACTATTCACCTATTTCATCATAGGCATGACACAAGCATGAAAAGTTCTTGTTGTGGTGACTTGGGTTTTTCCATAGATAAGATAAGATAAGATATTATCTGAAATTATAGCGACCTCATACGACCTCGCCCCAAAAGGTAGCTCTTTGAAAAGAGAAATCCCCTTATTTCAGGGAAATCTTTATAGGTTGGTGAAATTACTATAATTTGACCAGAATACTTTAGTTGATGGGATATTTACAATACTTCAAATGATTTGATATTTAACAGATCACTTACTGAGCTATCCAAAGTTTTTGGCAAGTTGTCCAGTAGTTGTAGGCTCGGAGAAGTCCTGATTTAGACCCATGATAGGTATCTAACAATTTGGATACCTTCAAGATTCAAGGCTAAGCTCCCAGCTACCTCATAGGAACTGCCTACAGTAATGCAGCTGAGGGAGACTCAAAGATCTAAATGTTTGGGTTGGAGGTACAGACCTGGCAGTTGTTTCCCATGCCTTTGCAGCAAGTTGTACAATAAATGTTTATATATATATATATAACACCGTTGTATTTGTTTTTATACATGATTATACAATGTTATTACATGTATTTATGTTTGTATTCATGTTATCTATGTATATAATATATCTATATGTCATATATAATTGGTATTTAACAAAAAGGGTAATTAGACTCCCAGCCAAGTACCTACAGAATTTGGTACATCTCCGAGCTGCCAGGAGCCGAGGGATGAAGATGTACCTCCAGAAGCACCAGAGGAACAGGCGAGGATGAAAAATGCGGCTGCGATGTTGTTTTGTAATGGGTTATGTATGGGCATGGGTATGTTTATAGTTGTTTGTTTATGTCAGGGAAAAGAATTGTGTGTGTGGTCGTTGGTCACGTGTTTGTTTAAGGGACTCCTTTTGTTCCCGGTTTTTGCCCCAAACCATCCTCCAAACAAAAACCTTTATGCTGAATCACAGTGATTGTCAATCTCGCAATCGTTTTGAGAAGAAGGTCCATAAAAACCCACGAAGTATGGAAGATGATGATCGATTGCGGATTCCTGCCTTTAAGCGGTAGTCCTCGATTCAACAGAAATCCAGCTGTGGCTTGATGGAATTGCTTGCGGATTCCACTGAAATAAACCGTTTCTGGATGTTTCTCGTAGATTCCTTCATTTTCATACATACCCCCCCCTTGCCTTCATTTTAGGTATTTCTAAAAGGTTGGTGATGGGTTCTTCAGGTCTGTCAATTGCTAACAGTTTGATTTCAAGAATTAGATTTGTATCCCCTTTGACGAACTCTTAGTAGCTATTATACACAAACATCTTTGCCTTTCTTCTCCATCCTTATGCATTTTAAACCTTGCAAGATGTTGTTCCAATAACATGTCATTGGAACTATAAAATAATCAACATCGAATCATGCCTTTTCCAATGATTCTACCCAAAATTGTTATAGGAATTATGACATCACTCACTGTCGGCATTTCAGTTGACCAATCAAGATTCAAATCGGGGGTCGTTTAAACCTACGGCAACTGCCGGAAGGATCCTCTTTTCGAGGCGTGGAACATGGGAGGTTGGGTTTGCGGGTCAGGTGAAGCCGATTGATCGCATAGTAATTAGTAGTTCAATAGCGATTATGACATTGTTGACAAGGCAATTTTTGCTGCTCGGATGATAGTTGAATAGTTAATAATTAGAATGATTATATGATTATACCCTGCTGGTGGGACACTTCGCACAAGGGTTTAAGTAGATTCTTTACGGGGACAAACCCTCTCCCATCATATCCGCATACTTAACATCTTAGCTTTGCCGCGTTCGCCAGGCTCCAGTGATATGCTCACTGGTACAATGGTACAACTATCATGACTACATGAACATATGCCAACGGAATTTTTTAGCGTAATCTCCAAAGATGTTCACAGATTTCACTGTAATGTGACCTTTTTTAGAAGGGATCCGGAGAATCCTGAAATTCCTGAAGTCGAGTCCGTCATGGGTCCCACAAATCCTATAGATCGGAAATTTTATCCAAATCAATGAGGCGATTTTCCATCAAATCAGTGCTGTGGGAAGCATGGCATCATGGTGACAAGAATTGATTTCCAATAAGAACTGTCTCAAGTTTTCCATGATTTTGTAAGCTAGGTGTGAGAAAAATTGTCTGGTCGAAGAGCGGGTGGACCCTTCTGCATTTCTTTACCCTTAGACATTTCCAAAAGTGTGGTGAAATCTTGGCAAAAAAAAGGATTGGCAAACAAAAAGAACCCTAAAACAACAATTGTTTAATGGATGTTGAGTGCAACACCATTTTTCACATGTAATTCACGAAGGTCATCCAACTGAAACAATTATCTTTAATTCGTGGATGAACTTCCAGCGAGAATCGGACATTTTGAGGCTGCAGCTGCCAGTGTGAAGGAGGAAGGCGTGACCCTTGAATGATGACCTGCTGAGGATTTTCTTAAAGGCGTTTTGTAGGAGGGACTTTGTTCAAACAAAACGGGATTCTAATGGATTCTGGAAGATAATCTTCCATGGCCTTGATGCTTTGGAATGAAATAATATGAAATGATCACAAACTTAATGTGGGATGATGTGGGGCATTTTAAGTGATTCATGAAGCGTCACGATTCATAGTCATACCAGTCCATCCAAGCCACAAATAACTTAGAAGTCATGTGGAAATGATGAGTCTTTTTCTACGGCAAATTTATGCAGTTGTTTCCGGCCCCTAGGGTTTTTACAGACACGCACACCATTTCCATGCCACGATGATTTTTTTTACTCCTGGAGTTTCCAGTTCCATTTCCATTTTTGTGTCAGTGTCATGGCTCCTTACATTCAGGACCCAAAAATCAATCCTCTTGGGTTTCCGGTACCTCCCAAGCATCGTTTGCTGGAAAAAATGTCTCTTTTTCTTTTTAGAACATCACTGACTTTAGGGCCTTGAAATGCAAACATCGACCGTTGCCCAGTCGAAGCTGAACTTCCCAAGTCAGCGACGGAGGTGGGAGATCCTGGTTGGGTTTTAACTGCATGACTTACACCGGGGCAGCACACAAAAATATCACACAAAATGCCACCTTTATTGGTAAACATCAATAAGTTTCCGATCCAAAATCGTCCCTTTGCTCATCAATTACTTCATTTGAAAGAAATTGTCAGCGGAATTTCCACAAAACATCCATAACAATTGGTCACATTTGCTTCCTGGAAACATCCAATAAGATTCCTTGCGAGTCCTGGGAGTTCTAGCAGAACCGTGGGATTTGTTGGCAAAATTTTGGCCTTTCAGAAGTTGACTTTGAGGTTCGAGAGGTCTATTTTCTATCAACTCAAAAAGAAAGGGTAGAATCCTAACCCAGATGCTCCATTATTTACCTGGTTGTCCCGCCATGTTTCACCCAATGTAGGTAAATAATCCGTACATTACATGGAGTCGGAGCATCTGGATAATTTGTACCTTGCGTTGTCCCCCTTCCCAGTAAGAGTCACCAATAGTAGAGGATAAACCCATACCCATATTTGGTGGAAGGCATCCCTTTCCTAGAAGGGGGACAACTACCAAAAAATCCGACGAAGTTGTAGCTTTTCATCGCCACCCTGGTTGAATTTTGTTGATTCAAGTTCAATGTTTTTTGGGAAATGGCGAGCTTTTTTTGGAAAGTTGTATGATATTTTTGCCCTTCAAGTTTGGGAGACAGAAGTCAGAAGTTGAAGTAAGTTTGAGGTGTCATTGTTTTTGGAGTTGTCTTCACCATCATGATACCATATAATACTTAGAAAAATGGTGAAAACGTTTCTCATGATTATGGATAGTCATATTCGTCCAGTATCCACTATCATCATCATCATCATCATCATCATCATCATCATCATCATCATCATCATCATCATAACCATCACCATCATCACAACAAGAAGATAAATACCATCAATATCATCATCATCATCATCATCATCATCATCATCATCATCATCATCATCAGCAGCAGCAGCAACATCATCATCATCATCATCATCATCATCATCATCATCATCATCATCATCATCATCACAAGAAGATAAATACCAGCAACATCATTATCATCCTTATCATCATCAGCAACATCATTATCATCCTTATCATCATTTCTTGTCATGTCACCCTCCAAGACATCCAAACAAAAAGCCCTCCCGCAGGAACGATGGCAAATGATGAGCCGGAGCCCTTCAAGGTCACGGAGTGTTGATTGATTTTTATCTAAGGAGATCAATCTACCCTTTCCTATGGGAGATTTTTATGATTCCCTCCATTTGAGTAACATCTAGTAAACAAACCAAGCAGGATTTCATGGGATGGAGATCGATGGAGTTGTATTTGTTGTACCTGTTTTTTTGCGAGCATCAGGGCGCATGATACTTTTTTGGTATGAAACAAACAGTATACAATGAGTTGGGGGGAGCTCCCCCGAACCCTGAAATATATTTTCAGTGCGGGATCCCCACCTATAGTGTCCGTTTTGATTTCTACTGTCACTGGGTCCCGGGGGTTCACCCAGGGGCCTCCCCAGTCTTCCTGCAGTTCGGAAGGATGCTGATGGGGGGCATGATTTGCAGGAATTCGATGGGGGTGGATTGACAAGGATTGCAATCATATACTGCATATAGTACTGTAATATGTTATGTGGTTGAAAAAAAAACACATGTTGCTTCCCAAATAGCGCATAGGATCGCATAGGTTTTAGCAAAGTTTCCGGGCTTGAACCACTCCCGTGGGATACATCCTTAGATGTTCCGCATTTTCCAGCGTGGATTCCAGGCGTCGGAATGAGGCGAGACGTGGGTGAAGGGGTGGAAGAAATGGAAGGTTTGCTATAGACAAAATGGTTGCTTCTTTTGATCAACCTTTTTTGCACTGTTAAAACAGGGGATACGTACAGCGAAGCCCACTACCTGATACAATGATTTCCTGGTTTTTAGTGTGGTTCAAGGTCACCATTACTGCATTGACCCTGGTGTTTAATATTGTTTCATGACCGATTTATAAACACAAACAGCAAACCCGTCCGCGAAGGATGACGAGAAGACGCGAGGAAGAAAGAGAACAGCGCAAAATACAAGAAGAATAAGTTGTATTGATTAAACACAAGTTTCAGAACCGAAAGGAAGTTGTTTCATTAAGAAGCTGGTTAGAAGGAGAACTGATTGAGAACCGATAGTGATTACAATGAAGACAAAGACTTTTTCAATGAAGCGAAGCTTAGAATTCAAAATATGTTTTTATGCAATAGATGAGAAGAACGAAAGAGAAAGCATATCATAAACAAGAATACGTTTCATTGATGTTCATTGTATAAAGAACATTTTTTTTAACGGCAAGGAGGACCTTTCATTAAAAGGCAGTGTAGACGGAGGGGGGGGTCGTTTGTACGCGTCTATTTTCTTTCATCCTTTCAGATACCCCAAAACCTGAAGGTTAGTCTGTCATCAGACCTAGTGCGTTTAGAGATGACCCCTGGCAATGGTGCGTGCGCAGATGACCCCCGTGGAAAGTGGTAGAACGAAGAGAAGAGCACAGCGCAGAAGAAGCAGAAGCCAAAGACATCGCTTACTTATCCCCACCTAACTTCTAGTAAACCCCAGGCGTCTTCAACAAACCTGGATACGATTCAAAATCCAAGGACCTCTAAAATCTCCTACAACATGAGTTTTGGTCGGAAACCTTGCCAAAATTTCAAGTAATGGCACCTAAAATGAGACGAATCTCGCAGCATTCTCGCAGCTCGGCAGGATGAACGTCGGAGAGAGTTCCTCGGATGAACATCCCAAAACTGGAGAGCATTTCGACATGGCACAACCTGACACAGTTACACGCTTAACTGAAACACGGATTTCCTCAAAAGAAGCAGTTATAAATATACAATATATGTACGTATATATACAATATTTATATATATACATACAATATGTTTTCCTTTAGCCGCAAAAAAAGACATCTTTTTGGTGGGCACCATGATTAAATTTCTAGGGTTAGGGATCAAAACCAAGATCCGTCTCCCAAGAAAGGGTGACCCTGAGAATTTGATGGAGCAATGAATCGAAGCTTTGGGTTTTTTGTTGCAGGTTTCCCGGGTCAACTCGCAAATCAAAAAAAAAAATACCGGAGCTCCCTGAAACTAAAACAGCCAGAAATTTCCGTTCAGAATGAGAAGGCTTTTGAGAGATGATTTGAACCGGATTCCGAATTGTTTCTTAGTTTCAGGGAGGGGTAAAAACTCCAACTGTGGGAAGATGCAAGGCCCAAGTGGGGAGCTGGAAAAGATCATTCTCATAGGAGTTATATGAAATGCTGGAGTAATAAACTCACAAGGTGTCTTGGGATCCCAAATTTTTGGTTCTTAGTGTCAAATTAATGATCCTCTATCATTTTTCTGAGTATGCCTCCCTTTAGGTTATGCAGTTAGTTGAGGATCGTTTAGGTTGGGTTAGCAGTACGCTCAAACTCAATCAAAATATCAAAATAACACTCACAGCAACCAGGCCCTGAGAAGGTGCTTTTGGAGACAATTGTTCGTCGTTCTCAAAGGTTTGCTGGTATTTTCGAACGACTCGTAAACACATGTATTATATGGAAAAGGACTAGCTATCAGTTTTTCAGGGTACATGTAAATGTAGAAAAAGTCCTCATGAAATTCATGTTGCCAATGTCAGCCAACCTGGCGGCATTAGTGATGTATTATGATTTAGTGGAGAGCATCCCTTTCAATCCCTAAATCATCTAAATCCCTGAAACCTTTCAGATTGGTGTTAGAAATTTAGAAGCTTTCTAGGCTTCGGTTCACCCGAAAAAAAGATGGTTCCAAAGAGATGCCAAGACGACGAGGCAACACCGTCGCCATGTGGAACGGCGACGAGCCGAGGTGCCAGTCCCTAACGGTTAGGTGATTCTGTTGATGCTGTTGATTTTGTGGGTAGTGTCCAAGAATTTGATACTTAGAAGATGTACTCTAGACATGTTTTGGGTGGTGATTTTTATGGAAGTGGATTTTTTTGTAGGCACTTGATATATATATATATATGATGTTGTATTTGTATAAACGAAACTGGTTCAGGTTGACAAACTGGTGTCACGAGCAGTCAAGAGAAAAGGACTCGGACTAGGATGCCCAATTGTTTGGAAATGCTTAACTTACAAACTTGTAATCCTAATATCCCCTATGCATAACTATTATAATTTATACATATTACATGTTTATTTGTTTACTTATTTGCGTATATGTATATATATATACATATATCACTGTCAGAAGCATCAGTAGTTTCTAGTTTCTAACCTAGGAATCCTTTACAATCCCACAGCTCTTTTTCCAGCATCAAGAGGTGCGGGAAGGACAAGCTGGCCAAGAAAGCGAGCCGGGTATCTCGAAGGTTTTCGGCCACTGATATCAAGTATTTAGATCAGCAAAAAATTCAGGTACCTAAAATGGAGGTACTCACCTATATAAGCTGTATGGATACGGCTTATGGAATGGGAAACCCACCCCTAAAACAGCCTTATTAGGTGCAGTACCTCCATTTGAGGGAAACTTTTGGTGATTAGATACCAGCGTTTACACGCATGAAAACTAGCCTGGAAGCTGAACATGTTGGTGTCTAAGTTCGTAATCTCCTCCTGCAGCGGGCCATGTTCAGGTTCCAGGGATGAAGTGGATACTGTGAAATCTCGGGAACTTCTTCAAATTTCTGATGAAATGGATGGTGAAGTTCACACAGAAAACGCCAACCGAAAATCTGAGGTAAAGCCTTTGGAAAAAACAACGTTGAATTCCAGCATTTGTTGCAGAAAATCTACCTACCTGAAGTTTAGCACATAGCCCCTGAAAAGTTACCGTCCCATTCGGGAGTGTATCATGTGGATCACTAAATGCATCAGGTCAACTCAGCACCTAAGCAGCTTGGGCAGAGTTTACCAGGAGATGTGACCTCTTCCCAAGTAGAAATCATGAAAAATCCACCATGTTCAAGTTGCTCAATATGAAAATACCTACAAGTGGTTACCCTCCCTAAAAGCTAACTAAGATAGCCCCTGAAAATAGGCCGAAACCCAAAACGAAATCAATCTTCCCATCATCCATTTTCAGGGGCGATAATGTTAGTTTCAGGGAGGGCATGTTCCATTGCTATATGAATTGTTTTTTTTTTTTGGAGGGTAGACATTGATACATCAACCTCTTTGGAGCCATGTTGGCAGCATGACATGCATAATAAGATTGCTTCCCTGTAAAAACCGTGTTTTGATGATGTTTCATTGAAAGGATTGTTTCTTTTTTACAGGAAAACGAAAACTGGTGCCTAGTTTTGGGGGAATAACTTCGATACCAACTCTTGTTTTGAATTGAAGACAATTTGCTTGGACAATGTGGGAGACCAGCTCATCGGATGATGTTTGAAACCAAAAAAGCTGGCAACTCGCCAGCAGGCTAGGGCAGTTTAAGGGACTTCCAAAATAATGACCTAAATTCACAAATGAAAGTGCAATTCCACTATCCAATGCACCCACATCAAGATGTGCATGGAAGGTTTTGAGAATGATTTTGTTCGTGCCCATGAAGGGATAATGATGGGACATGTGAGAGTAACAAGAAGAAACTCTGAGTCCCATTCCATTGTGCTGCTGCCAAAAAGGATTCCAAAAGAAGAGATCCTTGGTAGACATGCTACTACTAATAGACTTCTTGATATTTCAACCAAAGGATTCAACCGCAGACTTTCCCTACACACATTAACAAACCTCGGTACAAACCTCGGTTGGTTCTCGCTGCCATTTTTTGCTTTTGGTTTCATGGAGCTGGGATGTGTTAAAAGGTGATTTTGTGTACTTCCTGATACTTTCTGCCGTTATTTTATAAGAACACCACTTAGGGTATTTTGTGGAAGTTTTGTCCAATCATCTTAAGCAAATGCAAGTAAATGCATCTGTCATATATGCAAGCTGTATACATTGATGATGGATTCAACGACGTTGTTCTGTTTGTAATCAGAAACATCTCAAGCTTATTCAAGATGCGAGGTTAGATGGCCGCCGGAGGAAATGACCCAGAGGTGATGTTTGATGTTTTTTTTCAAAGATGGATTTGCTGATTGAATTGGTGATAAACACTTACTTTGATAGCAATTTCGAACCCAAGCATCTCACATCCAACATTCCTACCCCCCCCCCCAAAAAAAAAACGGGTGTTGGGTGTTGGCATGTTTTGCTGGCATCTGATGGCATTTGGTGCAGCTAACCTCGGCGGCCAATGTCGGTGAATGCACAAGATGGCAGCACCGACACGGGTGCAGATGCGGGAAGCATTGCTGCCAAGGCAGGCGGAGATGGCCAGAGATGATCATGGAAGAGAATACCTTTCCAGGATATCACCCCCAAAAAAAGGTGGGAAGATGATTTGAAACCACCTCTTTGGTGGGATATGTTCGATATGTTAGTAGGTACAGTATTCGTTCTCCATGAGAAATGACAAACAAACAAAGAACGACACTTTAGGGGAGTTGTCTCAAAGTTGCGAGTTTTTTTCGGGTTCCCCCCAAAAAGATCAAAAAAGTTCCGGAAAAATGCCCATCCTCTCCCATACTAGACTACTTTATTTTGGGAAGGCCGATTTTCAAAGGGGAGGTGTTAGGTTTAGGGAGGGTAGTAGCCCCATCCCTTTGTCAAAGGACTTCTGGACAGGTTCATCAGATGTCCTGACATATTTTTCACATGGATAGTAAGGGGGATGCTCCCACACCCAGAATAAAAATCTCACTGTTCACTGTTACTGGATGGGGAGGCATCCCAATGGACAATCCCAAAATGGCACAGCGAATCTCAGAATGTCATAGAATGTCCACCCTGTGGTCATATGCTTTCTTAGGCTCATTTGAGCCTTAATCCCAGCCCAGCATGGTGATTCTTCAAAATTGTCATTTGGGTTTTATGTAGCTTTACAGACTTGGATTTGTTTCAGGTGATGTGTTTCTTTCTACGATGGCACATCACCATTTGTTCACCATGTTGAAGTGTTGTCTATAGGACTTGTTCCAACCATTTGAAGCAAATTCAATCAGAGGTTCAATTGAATCACAACGTATTACGAGTTTGTTTACAGTTGGTCATAAGTTATAACTGTTACTCGTCTTTTCAGCCAAACATATCGAAATGCAATCATGTGTATATATGTATATAGATACAATTATATACACATATGAATGTAAATAATATAAATGCTAGCTCTGTCAGGAGTTTTTATGCTTGCCAATCTTGCCATAAAAAGTGTGGTTTTGACGATACTAATGATTTAAGTGTGAATTGAAATGGTATGAAATTTATGTCAGTGGTACACCATTGTTATGAAGGGTGCACGATGAATAGCTGAGCAATTCCCAATCTGAAATGAGCACTTCTTTGGAGGGAGCCCAAGTCAGGTCTTCTCCTGTCACCATACCTCGTGGTCGGTGCATTCTTCAGTGCCATTCGAACTGCTAGAAATACCTTCGACGAAAAACCATACAGCCACACCTGTGGGTAGCGAGGTCTTTGTTTTTGGTGTCTTGGTAAACAAAAAACGGTTGGTCAGAAATCCGGCTAATCAGTTGAGGTTGATACATAAAAATACGTACAGTTGGTGGGATCACCACCTGTTTATTCCAGTATTCTTTAAGGTTTTATACATCCCAGGGCCCGATTTCAGCCAGGCGATGAAAGGTCAATTTGAGAGACATTTGAAGCCAAACAGTTTTTTTTATACAGGAGACTTCATGGAGACTTCAAGACACCAAGACAACGAGGAAAAAAAGCGGGATTTGAAATCTGTGCAATTTACCATCAACTATATGAACTGTGAGCTCATCTTTATATCTCTTTCATTATTTTTGTTCATTCTCCTGATCAAGAAATCATAATATAAAGACCTAGAACATTCGCCCTTGAATTTCTCCACGTGTAAAAAAACTGCCCCCCCAAACAAGAACACACATCAAATGTTAACAACGGAATCCTGGAGTGAGCCGTCAGGGTTCGGTCCCGTGGGGAGAAAAACACCCTTGAAATTTAATACCCAAAAATAAAGATTTGAAAAGATGTGTTTCCTTTTGAAATGGGTGATTCTCAGGTTCCAACTGTTTCGTTTTTCCCGCGTGACTTGGACGACTGGACATGACTGGACGACTTACTGTAGGTGGCTATGATGGTCAAAAGAACCATAACGAGCTCTATGTTTTTGATCTTCACTCCATGGAATGGCGACAACCTGAAGTCACTTGGGCCATCAGAGAAACATGCGGCATTTTTGCCAGCCATGCGCGGAGTTTTGCGATTTCCAAGTTTTCAAAAAGGTTTAAAAACGCCAATATCAGAAAATAACAGGTCATTTTGGATGTCTTACGTTGTGTGGAATGATTGTGTTGTTTGGAGATGTTTTGAGAAATGATCTATCCTGGGAAACCAAATATTACACCTGACAATGGGGATTGAAAGACTAAATCTCCTTTCCTTTTTTGGAAAGGGCTCCACCCCTATGATGACATGTTGATGCAGCGAAAAACCCGATGAGTTTTTCGTGTTTTTGCCATCCAACTTTCGGACCGGCAATTTGCTACCTCGGCAATTACGACCTAGGAAATCAAGGAAGCTTTGACAACAAACAGGACAGTTTGTCGTTGAAGCAATCTTCGATTTTTTCATGCTGATGAAGCACTCAAATCGCTATGATAACTGATTTGTGTTAGGTGCTTTAAGTGATGAAGATTTTTCTTTCAAAGCAAGCTCAATCCAAACCCCAACCAAGGCAACCTGAAGCATCCCCAACTCGAACCAAAAAACCCGCAATTATCCAAGGTTTTGGGAGTAAGACCTAGTGGTCGCAATGGTCATTCTGCAACCTTACTGGGTGAATCTATTTTGATCCTTGGTGGATGGCTGGGAAATGGACCCCTTGCAGCCGGTGAAGCTTGGCAGAAACAAGCACATGTTCGTTGCCTGCCAGCTACACGTCAGATGCGTGGTACCAAAATACATCTAGGCATTGACTCGGTACTTCCAAATTTAGAATCATGTCAACACCCACCAAAAAACTCATATGGAAACCATATGGAAACCATATTAAGAAGTTCCCAAAAAACAATTGGTGCTTTGTAAATAGGTTTCGTTTTCCAAAGGGGACCTTTATTTTCAGGTCCAGGTTGATTAATTACCTTAGGGTCAAAATAGATGGCTTGCCGATACCAAAAGATATTTGTGAGTAATGGGTCCAAAAATAAACCAAGGTCTGTAGGGAATCCTGGACTTCAGCCATCACTGTCATCACTTTCATCATTATCAAGGTCAATAAGCCATCTATTTTTTCGGATTACTGGTAGAATCGTGGAATCGTCGTGTCGTGTCCTTTCCATGCTGGAGAAATGAACCAACGTTTTGTTGGGGTTCTGTTGAGGATATGCACCTCTTGAATCTCCGGCCTTTAAAATGGGTCCTGCCCCGATTCACGGGTGAACCACCAGGTTGAGGGTGGGTGGGGGAATGGGAATGAGTCTCAATGGGGGTTACAGTCGCATTTTTTGGTTTCTGGTATTTGGATGTATTTGGAGTAGATGGAAGATGAGAAAAAAATTAAGGATGTGAGAATGGCAGAAGAATACAGATGAAACTTCCATCGTGATAAGTCATATCGGAATTTCGATAGTGCATGACGTTCTTTTGCATAGTGGAATTGCCAGCCCTGAAAGATGTTTTTGTAGAAGCCTTGATTTTATTGTCGGCAGGCCCTTGCAACATGCACACGGCCGATTTGGTGGGCAAAAACAATTTGTTTGTTTTCCGTGGTGGCGATGGACGTGCCTATTTGAATGTCTCTTGGAGCAAGCAAGTGACTCAAGTTACATAGCCCATAGGATCCATGTATGGTATACATTTGACTACATTTACCATATTTTTGTTGCCAAATGTAGGTAAATATGCCAGTCCCATGGATCCTATGGGTAGTGATCATATCAGATCATATCAGACCTTGACTTGATTTTTAAACTAAGCTTCACTGAGACAATGGGAACGAAGCCCAGTAACTTCTCTTTTTTCATCAACTTCGGGTCCCATCCCAGTGGGTATGTAGCTGTTTACTCGTCTTCATATTCAGAAAAATTATCGAAACATGTCAAAACATGGTCACTTGAAAGTTCTTTTAAAGGGAATCCAAAAACCAAGTATTGATGAAAAAGTTCAACCTGCCTGTGCAGGTTGGAAAATTTACAAATTCTTTGCTAAATGGGGCAAGTCTTTCCTCCGCACCAGCCGGGATGATCCAATGAAAAATGCTTGGGTAAGGCTCAGCATGTTTTTATGTTCACCCCAACCAAATTGGTGAAGATTCCCATGTTGCAAGGAGATGGTTGAACATCGCCTAGTTTCCACTTTGCCTCTTTGCGGGTACAATGTTCAGGGTAGATAATCGCATGTTCAATTTGAAGAAACATCACCTCCCCGGTGAATTTTCCAGTTGTAAAGCCATGACCTCTTGACCTACTATCTGTACTCGTTGGAATATGATTGGAAACACTCCCCGGGCACTGGGAACACCCTGCATGATTATGAAACGAGTTGCCATTGCAAATGGCATGTCTATGCCTGGGCTACTTGGGCCAAACATGAAACATCATCAACATCCAATTTTAATTAGATACCAATCGATGTTTAGATCATGCATGGCTGAATGTCCGGTGTAAAGCATAACACAAAAACCATGAAAAAAGTATGCCTGCCAGACAGTGGGTCATATATCATATACCCTCCTGAGCCAAAAGCGCTGATAATTTTCGTTTTCCCTTTCGGTGGGGATATGGACATGTTCCCTGGAGGGTACGATTCTGCCAGCTGCAGGATTTACATGGGCTTGACCTCTCAACGGATAGTTGGTTCCCCGTGAAGACCGCGGGAGAACAACCGCCTCCGCGTGCGAACCATGCTTCGGCCGTGGACGATTTTCGTCTCTATATCTTCGGAGGATGGGATGGAACGAAACGCCTCTCGGTTTCTTACTGAGCTTGAATGTAATTTGTTTATGTTTTTTTGGTCAGATATTTTTCACAAAAAAATCCTGACATATACATATGTATGTATATATATATAGATCACAGGAGATGCTTTTGAAAAAAGCACCCTCAGCCAAACAGCCCTCCAACAAAACGACACAGTGATTGTGTGATTTTGTTTGAGGATCGACGAGGAGTTTCTGGCTTTTTTTGGCGTTCGAATTTGGGATGGGAAGCGAAAAAAATGTGTGACCCATGGTGATTGCAATTTTGAAACCGGCTCGCCAGTTGGGTGCTGCACAAACCAGGCCTCAATGATCTCTATGTCTTGGACACGCGTGACAATGTGTGCCTAAGCTTTAAATTTGAGTGAATTGAGTGAAAATTCATGCACTGACACAGTGCCAAGAAATTGCTTGAGCCTCCAAAATCACGTTTGTTTCCATGGTTGTCTTCACTAAACTGAATGTGGGGCCCTTAAAAGAACTTTGAAACATCAATGTTTTTAAAGCTATGTTTAGATTGATTGGCCAATGTCTATGGGGTTGAAGCCAAAAACTAGCTGAAATGTGTCTGAAATCTTTGTTTTTGACATTTCGAATGTAGAAGATTTTAGAAATACAGTAAAGTATAGTATAGTATAGTATAGTATAGTATAGTATAGTATAGTATAGTATAGTATAGTATAGGAGTGTTCTCGCAAATCGCATTGGAACTATTTAATTGGTTCATCTTTGAGCATCAAATTTCATGTTTTAGTGAGGAAGACATGTCCAGTTTGGAACATCCAGATGGGTTTACGCGGTTTTGTCAACGTTTTGCCCGGTTGGAAGGCGAACCCTTGACAGTTCCATGAGTTTTTGTTTATTGTAAATCATGGGAAAACCCATAGCCAAAACACGGGCAAACCATGGGCAAAGGCAAGCTCATTTCAGCCACAAAACATTTGGGTTTCGCTCAATGCTGGACTGGATGACCATGGATGGCATGTTTGCATCACCTAAAGACAAATAACTTTATTTTCTTCTGATTTTTTAAGTCCCAAAATCATGCAAAGTCTGGGATCAATGATTTTTGCGTCAAGAATGGACATTGAGCTATTTATTGAGTTCAAGGATGATTTCACACAATTGCGGTTTAATTCAGAAAATGATGTTTTGACCCCCCCTCCACCACTCCAAAATACATCCACCTTCACCCGCCTCAGAGAAGAAACTGCATCGCCAATTCAGAAATATGTACCAGCACCTTACAAGGGGGTGCCAACTAAACCCTAAGAGATGTCTTAATTGACACCACGTAACGGAAGCATTTGGCACCCGGACTGGAAGGTCCAGGAAGGAAAGTATGGAACTTGGCATCCAGCCGTCTACCTGAGCCCCCGTCTCATCACATGGATCTTCTCAACTTTAGGTGGACCATGCTGAGACCTAGCGGCTATGCACCACAAGCCCGTGCAGGAATGACCTTGTACCTTTGGCCAATACTCCATGTATGCTATATGTACCTACATTTGGTTGATTCTTCATGGTAAGTGTAGGTAGTTTATACCGCACACGGATGCAATGGGATACTGTTTCTTCAATGATTTCTAACAGGCTTTGCAACAAAAGGGCCTCCAAAAATGGGGGAATTAAAATCACCTTTACGGTCTGATAGTAATGCACGCGTTTTTGTGATGTCTAAGGGGGACACAATATAGCAAACCCAGTTCTAAAGTCAGGGTGAAGTAGGTGACCTACAAACCAAAACCTCCAAATTCACAGATTTTGAATCAGTGAATCTTAAACTAGTCTCATGTGGCATGTACAGTATCCCATTGGTGAAATTTTGAATCATTGAAAACATCATTCCCCTTCTTTCCCCTTCTCTTGGCAAATTTTAGATCTTTGCTGTTGCTCCTGTCAAAGGAAGCCACCAGTCCCTTTGTAGATCACTCCGACCATGTTACTGTAAAAATCTATCCCAAGTCTATCAAACCTCGTTTCAAAAAAAGGTCGTTTCAGTAGATGAATGCCCATTTCTCTTGGGGGTTTAGTGGGTCCCCGGGAAGTAAGGAACGTGGGAAACCGAAAGATGCTTGCCTTGAGGTCCATCATTCGGGATTGCCTCTATTTGTTTGGAGGTTCTGGACACACCACCAGATGCTTCAACGACGTGCATGTCTATGAGACTTTTCGGAAAAGAAAACAAAGTTGCTCTCCAGTTGGGGGCCATTGTTCTGAGGGGCATTTTCTGGAGTTTAATGGGTTTCGATGTTTTTTTAAAGAAAATAGGCATTTGAAGAATAAAAAGGCAGCTGGTAGCTGGTAGCCACCCAGTACCACCACTGAAATTTAGCATACTCAGTGTTTTATCATATGTTTTCTTCAAGGGGTTGCTTTTCTCAAGGCCCATCCTTTTTGATTTTGAGTATTAATCAAATTTCCAGGGTGTTGAAAACCCGGGCATCACCATAAAAACTCACTCAAAAACAAATTTGAATGACCCATTAAAATCTACGTTTTTTGCATGTGCTGAGGATCCCAAGGAGCAATCATGGTTCCTCTGTGTTCAAGCTTCCGATGAGCAAAAGAGTGCGGGGGATCTTTGCCGCGGCCCAGCACGCCGGGCCGGACATGTGGCGGTAGTGGTGGATCGCAATCTCTTCATTTCGGGCGGGGCATGCGGGACGCAATACTATGGGAAGCTTGTAGAGAAAAGCATGTGAGTTGGTGATTTCGGAGGTCAAGTACATCATATTTATTAAAAGGTCCTTCGAGGAAATTGGAGAAAGACTCGCCCAGAAGTTAAACATAGCCTTCCTGAAAAATGATGGTTGGAAGTTGGAAGACGTTCTCTTCTTTTTTTTCGAGGGGGGGTGGCAAATTTTCAGAGGCAAGATGTTAAATTTCTGGATGTATTATAGAATCTATCCAGAAAAACATGTTCGGAAAGGAAGAATAAGTACAGTCTCTGTCATAAAAGTCATACGGTTCCCTAGACTCGTACATTGGCTGACAGAAAAACAACAATGGGCTGAAAGATCCTCCGTAGTGGAGTCGATTTGTTGGAGAGGATCATTGAAACCAGTGGTTTTGCTTGAAGAAAATGCTCGGAAATTTCGGAGCACAAGAGTTCTTGGGGATGAAGAGGTTGTGGCATGCTGGGGCATTGCGAAGGTTTGTTGGGTTTTTGTGGCCACATGGTTTGTGGCTTCAAAGTGTTGAGATCCAAAAATTCGGTGTACCAACAAGTGCCATGGTTGGTTTTCATTATATCATGAGATGCTGCAGATGTAGCGTTTCCCGAGATGTGCTGTGGGCTAAACTGTCTAATCATGTTTAATCATGTCTATTCGAAAGTGCTGCGGCATTGTCATGAGACGTATCAGCCATTTCTGAGTTGAGTTTCCTGAAAATGATTGACCCATCAAGGAAAAAGCATCCCAAAGGTTTGCAGATATCAACAGCTCCTCCAACAAATCACCGACAACCTCAATCACGCATCACTAAATGTCTTCACACAAACTAAGACACCTCACTTCAATGATTCTTACCAAACACTCGACTTGGGCCATATGTTCAAACCTTTTGTGTTTTTACACGCAAAATTTGGACAGCAATCAAAAAACAAAAGATTCATCAATGGAACTCTGAACCAAAGCAAACACGTCCCCCAAATCTGAGACCTAGGTGCTTAGGTGGTGGTTTCAAAGGTTTTGATGCCTCACCCCTACTCTGGAGAAAGGATGATTTTGACTCTGACGAATAAATATGTTTGTCAAAATGGGCAGGTTGCAACTCGCAACCCCCAAGTAGTTTGGGTTTGGGTGTCAGTGCCAGGGAAGGGTCTAGAGATTCATAAGATCACCTAGAAACACCCACGGGCAAGGCAAAAAAGGTTGGTTGGTGGTGGATTCTTCAAAAACACATTACCTTTCTCTAAAACTAGCAGACATATATAGATTCCGAAAATAGGCCTTCCTAACCCATAAAATTCACGGATCCTTCATCTTCCCAAACAAAAAACACATTTGCAGGTGCTTCCAGCTCAAAACTCGCTGTGATATAGTTTGTGTGGTAAAAATATCCTCTAGGGAACTAAAAATCATATACCACCGAAAGGGAAAGCCGGAAATTCATCGATTCAAAAGTGTTTTACATGGGATATGGATGGATATGGACTCCTTCCTAGGAGGGTATCCAATCCCCTTCACCTCTCAAGGAAAGGCAAGTGGTATATTTTAGATACCGATGCACCTCCCATCATCGAAGTTGCGGCAGCACCTGTTTGTGCCGATCCTTGGCTTAGATAGAAAACTTTTCTTCCTGAACCGTGAAACACGAGTGTTTTTTCGTAGTTGGTTGCTTGGTTTTTTTGGGAATATAGGTTATAGATGGTTATAGCAATCAAGTTTGAACATCATGAGGTAAAATACAAGAAAAGGCCGTGTAAAACCAAAGGGATGAAAACAACAAAGCAAAATCTATAAGAAACGTTGATTGCTAGTGTACAGCTGGTGATTTGAAGGATTGTTGATTTTGAGCTAGATGTTTCCAATGTGTAAACCGCGAGCTCGAAATGGTTGAGGCACAAAAAGCAGCAATGTGTTTGGTACAATGTGTACATCTATTTGCATATACGCAGGCACGTAGATGAATATAATTATAATTCAAATTTGAGGGCTACCAGGCTACGAAACATGCATAGAATTCTGGATTTAAGGATTTCTGTGAAGATGTTGAGTTAGCTGAGAGGGTCTCAGGGATGAGTGTAGAAAATTCGCATAAATTCGCAACCAGGAATGTCTCCGCTCAAAATGACTTTTTAGAATTCTGATTTTTTCATGATGACCCTAACAAGATCGGGTTGATAGTTAGTTAGTTCTGGCTGGTCCCGGACCTCAACAAAATCCATAGTTTTTTACTTGTAGGCTTGGTGGTTTTTGCACAGCCGGCATATTCCCTTATGGCTTCCATGTCGAGTCAAGTCGTCATGTGACCATCCGAGGACTCGGTTCGAAGAGTGATGAGTGAGTCGCTTGGGATTTTGTGTTGGAATTTTTTGTACCCGGCCTTTGTTTGTTCCCTTTTTTGGCAGGCATAGGCATTTTCCTGAACTTTTGGGTGGAATTTAAAATTGGAAAGTTCTCTTGAAAACGATCAAGTTGTAGTGAAAAATTCAGGAATGATTGAATGATGGATGGTTCATTGGGGGAAAGAAAGTTTTTGCATGATTCTGAATCTTACAACTCAGATACTTTTTTTCTTGTTTTTTTCTGGGGTTGGTTGGTCCGTAGGTCCCTATTCACCCAATGGTTTGGGGCGTTTAAGGTTGTACTTTTAGGCATATCCCCACCTCAGGAAACCTTGCATGAAGCTATCCTTAAAAGAACGCAAAGCGAAAATAACCACCTTTTCTCGACGATCGCGGATGGTCCCAAGCGGGAAAATGGTGTATTACTTTTTTTTTGTGTTTTTTTTTGGGGGAGGGGGGGGGGCATTTCCCTACGTACCAAAATCTGGGTAAAGTTTCCAGTTCACTTGAGTCAATTTCAGTTGCTGCATTCTCTTTATCGCTTTTCTTGGAACCAAAATCTAACTGGGTGAATCAATGTTCATCGCAACATCACATGACCAATTTCCTTTCTTGAAAAGGTAGCAAATAGTAAGGGAATCCACAACAATTCCGGGAAATTCAGGTTAGTGAAACAATTCACCCAGATACTTGACCAGATGTGTTGGTGGAAAACTGGGACTTGTTGTGAAGAACCCATATATATACATATATAAATTCAATCAAATCCAGATCATCAGCAGCAGCTTGAAATTCCCATGAAGGTGTGGAAACTAAAAACTGCCAGTTGAAAAACTCAACTCTTTGGCCCATACTTACTATGTGGTGTGCAAAGACAGAAAGGTGTCAAACATTTCAAGAAAGTTTTTGGTTTTGGGAGATTCTGATGTCTCCCCGCTACATTTGATGATTTTTTTTGTGGTGGTTCTTGGATGTCCCTCCAGAGGAAAGAATATACTGTAGGTGGTACATGGTAATACTTGATGTTGCTGCTGCCCATTTTGGACATTACGATGACTAATATGTTCTAAGCCATACTTAATTTTTTAGAGATTTGTTTGTACCTGAAGTTGCTTTCGCGACGTCGCAAGAATCAAATCTTCCTTCAAAAACCGATCATTCACGCACTTCCACATTTTTGTCAGCGTCCTCTTGCGAAACTTATTGACTCGGGTCCCAGGTACTTGAATAATGAGCAGTTTTCCGACGTGGTCTTTGTGGTGGAGGGACGACGTCTCTTTGCCCACCGCATGCTGCTCACCATTTTCTCCGATTATTTCCGTCTCTCGGATAGAAAGACATGTACTCCAAAATAGAAACATAGCCCACCACTGGGAAAGGAAACTCATTTTCCCAAACATCAACAGGGCTAGCTGTTGGTTGTGAGATATTCATATTACATAGAGTTCATCGAATTGATGAGTATGCTGAATGTGGTTGATTGGAGAGAGGTAAGTCAATCATCCATCTTTGTTACTAGCCAACAATGCAAATGTATGACAAGTTTTGCTTGATTTCTCCTTTTTCACTCTGTGGAGCTTGGTTTGGTACTACAAAAAGGAATGGATAGCCAACAGCTCGCCCCTCAAAGCTGTTGGAGTCGATGAAGTTTCTTTCGACTTTTCCTCTTTTCAGGGGGCGTTTTGCTGTTTGTTTCGGGGAGTGTACCCTTCCCAAAATCATGGTTCAGTTTAAGATATGGTTCCTTCTAATAGTAGTTACCTTTCAAATACAACCATTTGACACGTCCATGATTCTGAAAGAAAGAGTAGTCGGAAAAACCTTCAAGTTGCAAAAATTCATCTTCACAGCTTTCCAACTTGGAATGGTTGAAAAATCTGTACATTTCTTCAGTCGAGGTCGAGCCTTTGCTTGTGGAATGCGTGAAACTTTCGAACCGGAGATCGTCATTGAGGATGTTCCCTATGAAACTTTCTATGCCTTGCTGGAGTTCCATGGATAGATATTTGTAGAAATTGCTTGGAGGGAATGAGTTGTTGTGGGAAAAGTTGAAGCTGAGAGATGAAAATTTGGCAAATGGGTATGGTTACCACACAAGTTTCAAGCATCCGAATACTGAATGTCTAGCCACAGATTAGAAATTCATGGTTGCATATATTCAACTAGGACTTACCAGTTGTTACACTTGAGAATCTGCAGAAAATTAAAGCTTTCAGGGGAGCCAGGTTGAGATGAGTAGCATTCCCAAATTTTCATCAACAAAAAAGAGGTGTGACATATATGAGCATCTTACTAAACCTCCCTTTACATGAGTAGAAAGAGTTGTGTCATAAGAGGCTTCGGGCAAGGCAAAACCTGAGTTGCGTAAGGATGCGTAAGCAAATTGGAGAAGAACAAGTGCGTAAGCTGATGCGCAAGTCAACGCCGTAAGGCTAATCATACGACATAGCGCCGTTGATTGACGTTTTGGCCGACGCTCATAAATATGATGAACATATGTTCCAACTAGAACAAATGCTACCGCCGTTCTTTTTTCGGGAGTTCTAACTCTTGAGTTTGTTGTTGGTGCCTTTTTTTCTCTTGAAAAGCGGAAAAAACGGTTCCAAACATCTCAAAACGGAGTCGATCGTCAAGATTCGACGACTGATTCCAAAGAAGCTTGTGGGCCAAGCATCCAGCTTGGTGGGAATGAATCCAAAAACGAAATGAAGCACCCCTTGAGGGTAAGTGATCATGATACGATTGAAAAATGAGTCATTGGTGATTGGGGCCGGTGTTTGAATGGGCACTTAAAGCAGTCTCCAGAATTGATCATGAATCATTGTTTTTGACTATGAGAGACTTAGAGAGGTAAACGCTTAACGCAGTTGGAAGTGTTAAAAGTGTTTATGACCGATTGATGTGAACTTGGGAGAAGGCAACAGTGGAAGCCATTGCTTTTCTGGGTTACCAGGAAGAAACAATTGCGAAGAAAAAATGCCTCAACCTTGCAATGAAATTGCTCAACAAAAGCCTGCCATGGTTTGAGGTTCATTTACACTGGAAAGTTGCGTTTGTCACAAACGCAACAAGGGGACGTGTGCTTTCTGATGGGTTTGCTCCGTGCGGCAGATCAATTCTGTATCTCGGCTTGAAAAAGTATCAGCTCTTTTACGTCGACTCCTCAACAACAAAAGTCATATTCCATCATATTCCTATCTTTCAAAAAAAAAGATGCCACTCATTTATCAAGCAAGCTTCATTTCTTGGGCTTGAAATTCCCTCACCAAACACCAAACCGCCGCAAAATCCAACGCCTCAAGTTCTCCACCAAGGTGTAGATTGTGTAAAGCAACTCTGTGAGAAGTATTTGAGCTTGGCTGTGGAAGAAGAAGCTTTGGCTCTGAACAGTTTTAAGATCTTGGTCCTGATAGGTCTTTTTTTTTCGAAAAGGAATTGGTCAGAATTCCCAACGGATGGCTTAAGTGGAAAGTTGGCTATTTTGAGCCTGGAATGGAATGATTTGAAAATCCATTTAAGGAACATAAGATCGAAATTTGGTGAAAAAAAACAGCGATGGAAAACGCTGAGGAAAATGTGGAAGCTTTCCTAAATGAAGCTGAACGGTTCCAAGCCTTGCAATTGGTGCAGTATTGCCACTTGTCGTTTGGGCGAAATGGAGGATACTGAAAAGCCCAGGACAAAACGGTGAAAAATGGCCACATTCCACAGGAAACGTATGTACATGTACATATATGTGTGTATATATATATTATATATATATATTTATTTATTATTTATATTAACTGTATAATATTGATTGTATATTCCCTACATGGAGCATTTGGGATAGGATTCAAGGGGGGTAAGTTTTCTGATGTTCTCTTGGTTGGCTTTGGATACCGAACACAAAACTGTGGGCCGTTGGATTTCTGAAAAGATGCTGATATTCTTCATTCTTTTTGGCAATTTGTATGAGCACAAGGCATTAAGCAAAAAGATGATCTCATGGTCTCACAAGAAGCCATGGACCAAGATGTACGGGACAGTCTTCAAAACATTTCCCACGTTTGTTTTCCTCAAATAGAGTGCCAACCCTACTACTTCCAGAATATTCTTCAGAGATATGTTATTTGCACATTTAATGTGTATATCTCTTTCATTACACACGAAATATATATTATATACTCCTACATCAAAGACAAGCCACTTGGTGTTGTGACACAAAAGTTGAAATGGATAAAAAACAAGATATATACATGTATATAGTATATATATATATATTATATATATATGAGTGCCAGATTCGAATAAAGAATATCAAAAAGATCAACGCGTCCATACATCAAAAGAATTTCTGCCGACTGTGAGGCGAATGGTTTCAACGTCAGCAGCAGTGGGAACGCGGGGGTGTCAGTGGTGCGGCCGGACATGCAGGAACAGCAAGGAGATGCAAGTGCCATGTTTCCAAAGGGGTGATCGGGTGATGTGAGGTTTGATTTGGGATCCACATTTTCAGGGAATCAAACTTGATGCGAATGTGTTGGGAAGTTTGAGGGATTTTCTGTCAAAAAAGTGCAGTGTTTTAGTTGATATATAATACAATGACCCAATTGAAGATGAGGTGGTCAGTTGAGATGGTGTTTGATAACAAATACATTTTGGTGAGAGATTGTTTGCTATATCAACCGGGTTAGCAAGATTTTCTCAACGAAGATGGGAGCATTTTTTGAGAGCTCGTTGAAAAGGGGGGTTTTCATGAAGTTGTGGATGCTCTTGAGTTCTTAACAGGGTGCACAAGAGGGTAGTTTACTGAAAAAACTAGGGAAAACTCGAGAACACGAGTAGGAAGTGAGAAAAGTTCCCCCAAAAACCACCTGTATTAAGAAGCCCTTTCAGGGGAACAATTTTTCACCCCTCGGCTCGATGGAGATTGGTGGCGCTCCGACCCTGCTTGTTCAGATGGTTTCTACTCCAATGGCACCCAAAACAGCCAAATTCGGTGGCATGTCAGGCATGTCCATTCTATTTACAAGTGGTTACTTGTTGACGAGTTGATATACTTTGGAATGAAGAGAATTTGCTGATAACGTTACTTTTCGATGTGTGGGTGTCATACTTATACGCATATTTTTCTATTGCTTCTCATATGTCTCATATGTTTGTTTTTATAAAAATCATCAAGAACGGAACTTTCTGAAAAATATCTCAGGCTTCCCAGTGCGCCCGAGCATCTTGAGTGGAGCGGGCAAAGCGGATCACCAGAGCAGATGGAGGAAAGTCACGTGGATGGAAAGTCAGGTGTTAGTTTTGCCATCACATAGGATTCCAGGATCCATGCATGGTATATTTACCTACATTTGGTTGATTTTAATGGTAAATGTAAGTAAACATACTGTACATGGATCCTTTGGGTAAAGACTGGCAAAAGTGTTCAAAAAATGATGACAAAAGTGTTCAACAAATGATGGCTTGCAAAAATTGCTGCTTCAATCCATTTCAAAGATCACACTTATTCTGCTTGCTTCTTCTATATGGCAGGCCGGTTGGACTACTGAAAGTGCCAAAAAAAGGAATGAAGTGCAAAGATGTTGTCATTTCATCATTCCCTGAAACTTCGTTACATGTTTGCCAAACAGGTGGCATCCATTGGAATCCAATGGCTATTTCTCCAGCTTTACCTTGCTACCAAGGCTTGATGAGTGAGCCTCCCAGTCCGATGGATTGAATGTTGCCACTTTGCGCACCCAAAAGGCGGGTTTTTTAGGGATCATAAAAGAGGGAAGAAAGAACGACTCCATTGGACCGGATGGAATCTGAAAAAAAGATGGGATGGCAGCAGTTTTTTTTTCCCAGAGATCTTCGGTTGATTGAAGGAGATGAAAATGATTCAATGATCCTGACTCCCTGAATCATGCCATCTCACGAAAAAAATACCAAAGCGTACTTACTGACTTGGAGTGTGTCCAGAGATGTCACATGCCAAAGAGTCGTTGTCTTGCTCGAAACGGAAATCCAAAATGAGGAAAAATGGCAACTTTGACACATGAAAATGAGAAAAATGGTACCAGGAGATAAAGACAAAAACCTTTTGATTTCAACTCCAAGGAAATACAGAGGAATATGAGGATGGTTATTCAATAGCTATCACTGGATACCGTCTGAGCATTCGAAAAATACGATAGATTCTCCTATTGAATGCCTCACTTGGAATGTGTTGGCATGGGTAGTTTTTCATATTGCTTCAAGAACCCTGCGGTGCAAACCCGCACCAGTTTAGTTTGGTAGTGAATATCTCACGATTAACTCCGAAACCATTGAGGCAAAGAAAGGGCAGAAAACGGATTCACTTCAAGTAGATTCACTTCAGCGGCATGTAGCACCATCCAAAAAAAAGGATGTCGGTGATGTCGGAACGGAAGACCCTGTGTTTTCCATCTCTAGCTCAAAAATGTTGGGATCAAATACCTGATCCGCTGGGTTGCATGGCTGGAATCGAATGAGGTCCCCATAAAAAGTTGTTTCAGTCAATGGTTGATTGGTGATTAAGGATGGTTAAGGTATGTAACGGCTGCAGGCTAAGTAAGATACTCATCACCACCACTTTTTACATTTCCAGTATCCCAAAACCAGCAGCGGCATCTTCTGGTGGTGGCGATGGATCTTCTGGGAACATCTCAAGTCTGAGGGTGATTCTTTCATCATCTCGAATTGCAAATGGGCGTGGGGCCCTTTTTTGTTAATCGTAGTGGAAAGTATGCGTATATCTTCATATGAAATATGATTACAGTATATCATATTAATTCATGATTATATCAGTATTTAAGTATGCATGTATATATATATACATATATATTGTATATACATATGTTTTTTTAATGATATGGAAGTTGGTCTCAATTGGAAACCGAACCATTTTATGATATGACGATTGCATCCTACTTTTTTGTGGACTACTGGTATTATAGCTTGCAGCCTCGACATGATTTCGGTTCTTTTTCAGCAGCCTCGATTTCTTTGGGAATAAAACTGCGTAAGATGTGGAATCACATCATTTGGAAGAAAAGGGTGATTTTCATTGAAACATTTCGCCATCTTTCATACTGTTCCGCTTGGTGTCTGCCGGAACATAGTTGGTGGCACCTGGTACACAGCATGGCAGCCAGCGGAAGTGACAGCGGACGGCCCACGGGTTTCACCAACAGCTTCCAGCCGACGAAGCTTTTTACCGTGCAGGAAGTTGAGAAAAGACAAGATCCAACTCTACCAAGGCGAATTTGGGTTCTTAATGACGTCTGGATGATAGACAATGACCTCCAACATATCAAACGATTTTTTGAAAATCGTATAGGTGCTTAGAGAGTGCCTGAAAGATGGAATCAGACATTATAATGATATATAATATATAGTCATAGCCCATGTTAGGAATACGTTAAACCAGCGATGGTAGTCTTCAAAGAGCAAAGCATCAGGTTGGGTTTTCCCAGAGTCATTCAACCTGCACATCAGTCTTCAAGACACACGATTGTTGGGTTTCTTGTTACCCTCCAGGAAACAAAAAAAACATATCCCACCAAACGCGAAAGCCGGAAAATCAACAAGCATCCCTTCATTGAGAATATGTTAGTTCCCAGTAGGGTATTCCATGATTTGTGTTATCCCTTGGTTCAATGCTGGTGCCGTTGATTGTTCGAACAATCACTGAGGCCACCTTCCACCGCAACCGTTCGGGGATCCAATCCCTTCTTTTGCGGCCCGTTTTTTTTTTTCGGTGGATTGTTTGTGGGTGTAGCAGAAAATATCAAAAAAGTGACATTTAAACCGAAATTTCCAATAGCATGTTTTTTGGGTTGGAGGGAATGCAGCATTGCTCCCAAAATGATCTGACATGTTCTAAAAAGTTTCATGTCATTCAACTCCAGATGTTTCAAAAACAAAGAAACAACAGGATGTCAGGACGGTTTCAGAAATCATAGGAACAGCCAATTGATGTGTAGTTTATGTATGGCACTACGGCTGTTCGAAACGTCCTAACTCGGTGTTTCCAGCGAAGGGGAAGGTTTGGGGTGAAGCCACCAAGAACCTGTGAACTGTTTTTGTGAAAGTCTTCCAGTGCACAAAGGAAGCAGAACTTTTATGATTCCATACTTCTACATCATCATCATCACCATCATCATCATCACCACCATCATCATCATCATCATCACCACCACCATCATCATCATCATCATCATCCTTAGTGACTACTATGGATTTTTCACATACTTGAACTTCACCAGACTTTCGAGGATCCGAGCAGTGCTCGAGTGCTGGCAGCCAAAGCCGTGCTGGCGGCCACAACGCGGGAGGCCATGGTGTTTTTGTTGGAAAGAAACCTGAAAATGATGGTTTGGAAGATGTTTTTCCTTTTTCAAATAGGTGAAAATCTCAGGTTCCATGTTAATCTTCCGGGGTGTAACAATTTGGGGGGGAAGGGATTTTTTGTAAACTTACAGTACTAGTTATTTGGGTATCCATCATTTTGTTGGTATACATGTTGGAGATCAGGGAAAGGGTTCCCTCCCCACAAATGGAGAAACCCGAGCTCAGGATGAGGTGAGGCCTTCCTATCAAATTGGAAACTAAATCAATAAGGTATGGGTGTTTCCAAAAATAGGGGTACCCCAAAATGGATGGTTTAGAATGGAAAACCCTATTAAAAATGGATGATTTGGGGGTACCACTATTTTCGGAAACATCCGTATGGTTACATACCATTGTTTGTAGTTTCATAAGATCGTGAGTGTATGATAGTATATGATTCATTTTTTGGATGTAATATCAGTGGAATATTTTTTGGGCTGGTAGGTGGTACTGTAGGGTAGTTCGTGCGTATGCAAATTTGCACGCGGCCCGTATGAATTGACTTCAAACCATGTGCACCTTTTATCGCACAGACAACGACATGACCAGAGCGATGACAAGACTTGAAAGCCAATGAACAAGTCTCACCAACGCTACATTTCAAAAATTATTTTTTGATAACATAAGTGCCTCATGCTCATGTCAGTATTAGTATAAGATGTATAAGGCTTGCTCGTATTTGAATCAAATGACTGAAATGTGTATGGTTCATTTCGTTTCACAACGTTTACGCATTGGATCAACCGTTCTCTGAATTTTGCGAGCTTTTTCACGGTCTGAAAATTACAGATTCTTGTCAATGAAACAAGCAAAGGATTTGTTCGGAACCTTGGCTTTGCTCTTTGGCAGTTGAGAACATACATCTTGGGTTTCCAACAGACATGATCCTACTTTTGAAGTTGAAGATGTTCAACGCCTTTTGCGGGTTTTTTCATACAATCAGCAATACAGGTTCTGCAGAAAACCTAGAAACCGCCAAAGAAACTTAAATGTTTTCTGTTGAATGCGTGATATCATTCTGTTGAAATGTGGCTGAAGTATGACATTTGTAGAATATCATGCTTATGGTGTGGTGATTTCACTCCTTCAAACGGAAGCAAATATTCCAGAAACTTTGATCAAAGGTGATGAGTTTAATTGTATGTTGAGAGGGAGTCGAAGTCATGTTTTTTTTTGTCACTTCTCGTATTCTCAAAAAAAATATGCAACATGTATCAGAAGGTGTAAAATCAAGACAATGTGAGAGTTTTTGTGCTAATATGCACTGTGTGTGTGTGGAAAGATGTGTTTATTCCACGACCTCTTTGGAAGTAGATTCTGATCTTTTGCGCCAACGGGTCCTGGCATAGTTTGTTAGCAACTTACTGGCATTATAGTAAGCTGTATCTAGTTGAATTCTGGAGGGGTAGACGAATTGTTTCATGTGTATACTGTATATACATGAATGTTTGCCTAATATTTGTATTCAGACGTCGTATATACATGATTCTTTTGATATATACAGGTGTGTTTCTATGCATGTGTATTTGCATTTATTCATTTATCCACTTGCATGTATATATCATATATATATATATGCGTTTGAAAATGTACATTCATCAGATACTTCTCCATCTTCTTGACTGTTTGGCCAGTGCAAGGAACCCAAAGAGAAGAAACGAAAGAAGGAAGAAAAGGTGGAGAAACCCACTGAGGTCGATCTTGGGGCAGAGAAAAACAACTTCCCCAGGGTTTTTAGCAAATGACATGACAGGAATCCTTGGAAAAATGCCCCCGGAATCCTTTCAAGGTAATTTGGAGGTTGGTGAAATCAGAAATTCATCCAGACATCCAGATAGGTCGATGACTTCTATTCTCTTCAGATCTAAAATTGGTCGGATTGTTTTTTCTGACCAAAATTGTCCTCCCAGTTTCCTTGGGGTTTCCGGGTTGAGGTGGAACAAAACAAAAAAACCCATCGAACTTGATCAATCAGATGATGTGGCTGTAACAACCTTTTACCCTCCCTGAAGCTCACATTTCGCCCCTGAAAATGTCAGACCGGTCGGGCCCCAAAGCCCAAAGGAAATGTCATCTTCCAACCATTGGAGTTCTACATGTTGTTTTGCAAAGCATCCAAGAACCACCTATGATGCACAGATGTGCGGAAAATGTTCATTGATCCGATCCATCCCACACGGAAATCCAAAGAATCCATGGAAAAAACATGAGAAAAGCTACCCTCCCTGAAACTAACCATGAGTTTACCCGTTGTTTCCTGGGAAATCATCGAGATCGACATCTCAAGAAAGAAACACCTTCAAAGCAGAATGTTAAGGATCACAAACCTTACCACCGAAACATAGCCACCAGCATTGTATATACCTGGTTTTTCATGACAGGCACCCAGCGAGAATCAAGGCTCGGGTTTGATGGACACAGGGAATTGTTTCTGCCACAAGAGGCCCAAATAAAATCATTGAAATGCTGAATTTCAAGACCAGTTTTCCTACTTGTTGTGGTCATTTATGGTCCGTATATGTCCATATTGTATATTCACTACTGTATGTTTGTTGGATGTACACATTGCCATTGAGTTTGCATAAGTTTGATCCGCCCTTCCCGGAAGCTTCACCGGTGCGAGGAGTCAAAGAAGTGACCAACGAAGTTGAAGTCAGGCAAGCGGAGCTTAAAAAAAACATCATTCATTCATCGTTCACCCCAGAAGGATGTGGTTGCTTGTCCTTATTGGTAAGTTGTTTGTTTGACTAAGAAAAGGATTTCAGAATGCCAATTCAGGATGAAACTCTTAAGATTGAAGTCAAGGGGCCTCCAAAAGACATCAACTAGCGTACTAGCGGCTAGCGATTTGTTTTGATTGGAGACGTGCGTTTTTTCTTTTATGTCCAAAAAAGAACTCAGAAAGACATGTGACCCTCGAAGATCGCAACATTGTTGCGATATTCACACATGTTTAGTGATTTCAAGCAGGGTCATCATCCACACTTTGATCTCTTTATCGGCACTATATAAGGTTCTTTTCTTTGTTGTGTTGTTTGTTTGTGTAATACCAAGTACCATGAATTGGCCATGGTCGTTGGTTTTGCTGCACGTATTTCAAAAGGATTCATTGTTTGCAACCTCCGCATGTTTCACTTAGCTTATCCAGCTGAAAAGAAGCTTTGTTGGAGATTGGGTTGGAGGCAGACATTTCTCAAAGGATGGAAAATCCTCAAAAAAGTTTACAACCAACGGCATGGAGAGAAAGTCAAATTGTTCCTCCCATACCAGGCCACGCTCCGAGCGCAAACGACGGTGCGCCCGGTCGGAGAGACGCTTTTGGAGTTCATGATGGAGATCATGAGATCGTTTGGGGGCAAACTTAGAACAAACCTCCATTCTGACTGAATGGCCACCAATTCTTGGTGGTTTCAGTATTAAAAAAATCAGGGAGGCAACAGTCCAATGTTTCACTGTGGTGAATTGCGACGGTGGAACAAAATTATACAGCATGGACTTGTTTCTTCTGTTGTCCATTTCAGCTATTCGGGTGATGTTTGTTGGTCTTCCAAATTGACAGCAGTTGTAGCACAGCACTCAGTTGCCATACCTTTGAGATGACCAGGAAAGAAGAACCAGCAGAATCTACATCAGGACTCAATGCATCAACTCCTTTGTGACAGTGAATCGTCCATCTATTTCTTGCATGGAACTATCCAGTCACATTGGATTTCGTTTGAAGGTGAGTGATGATTTTAAGTGTTGACTGATATTTTGAAACCTTTTTGAGGGCTCTTTGGTTTTCTAGAATTCAAGAAAGCAAGCATGACTAACAGGCTGCCACCAAAAAATTCATCGCAGGAGCCAAGCCGATAGCGCAGGCTGGAAATTCTATGAAGCCCGAGGTTGTTGGAGGGTAATGAATATTCCACTGGTTGGGAAACCTAGGAAAAGTCTCCAAATGTTAGTGTTACTGGGTTAGTTTTAATTGCGTGTTAACTAATAGTGTTTGTGTTACCGTGAGAAGCTCAAAATCCCTATTTAATAGGCAATACATCTACAAATGCGGGAATTCCAATGAGATGTCACTGTAATTGGGTGATGTTTGGTGGTGAGATTAGCAAGGAAGAATTAAATGGTTAGCTTCGACACCCCGATTTTGTCCAAGCAAATTAGCTACTAGTCGAGTATCAAGCTTGGAGCATGAGTTGCAAAATGATTGGTCAAATCTCAAAATGCTGGTGGATGCCTTAATCAAAACCAACCCTCCTTTGATTTAAAAAAACAGACCTTACAGGGCTGGGTTGGTAAGATGTGTGTTTTTTTTCTTCCGCTTCAAGATGTTTCAAGTCTAATTTTTCAGATGTGTCACCCTTGGAATGTTTAGATTCTTTAGGGAATGTGGTAGTTTTTTGATGTTTTCCTATGGCTCGTTTCGCTCATTGGTTGAACCATTCCCTACCACGAATCTTTGCATTCTCCAGGTGACTGTGGCCAAAGTTGAGGATGGGGAAGATGTGTGTGTTTTTCCCGGGTGAAAACATGGCCTTTGTTGTTTCATTGTTGTGTAGAAAAACAAGGCTTCCAAGACTTAAACATGTTTGTACAGGTTGGTGTTGAAAAGGAAGGGGGAGTGTGTCAAGACACGTTTTTTAAACGCGGTTTTGCAAAATGGGTCATTGTCATCTTTTTTAATGAACAACTCAACGCTTCCCGTCCATATGCACAGGTTTGATCTGGGAGGTTTGACAGTTGTTCATGCGCCATCGTCTATCAACTGCAGTTGTTTGCCCTTAGTTGAGGATGGGCATAGCTAGTTGTGCACAGATAGTGGAGCTTTTGTATGGCCATTAAATCATCAGTGCATCATCTGGGTGGTATGGCCATCCTCCAGCCTCCAACCTCTACATAATGAGACTTTTTGACGATCCACCTGCGGTGATTATTGTAATTTGGAATCATGCTGATGTCACCTTCTAAATACGTGTAGAAAATGTGTTCTCTATTTTGTAAAAATCCAGCATTGATGAGCGGTATGGGCCTCAGACACCTCCATGGACCCTTGTCAGGTTGTGCCTTCTATTAAAAAAAAACACCAGTTTTCTATTTTGTAGTGAAAATATCCCCTTAACATCTATTTTATAGATTTTTTTTTCTAAAATAGAGGGACAACCTAAATTGAACAAGTAAGGAGGTTGCGACAACAACCCATTCGTACGTCCAAGTAGTGGTCTCAATATTCTCCGTCAAGCTGACGAAATATAACTTGATTGGTGCCCAGTTGCGTTCGCATCCGACATGAATTCCATTGCCGCAAGCATCACTGCGATTCTATGGAAGATGGTTTTCTCAAAGTGAATGGATCAACTACTACTACTACTACTACTATATAGAGGTTTGCCGGAGGTGTACGAAATTATGCTGGAGCTTTGCTTCATAGGAAAAGGTATGGAAAAGTAAAAATGGTCCCAGCTCGTGGTGATTCCAAAGCATCCCAACACCCCTACTGGTCGGACCATCCAGCAAGTGATTTTGGCGAAGTTTCTAGCGACCCACCCACTGACCTCGACCCAATGATTTTTTTACTTGTTTGGCACAACCCTTCCCAACAACATTTGAAATTGGGTTTTGATGATGATTTGTTGATGGAAGAAATCCTGCACCAGTTCATAGGTCGTTTATCCCATTATTTACAGGGTCTTCTGCATCCCAGGTGGTGCAGGATTTCTTCCACCAACAGTAGAACTCGAAATAACATGAATGTTGGACGATTCACGACAGGATGCCGACTCTTGAAAGTTCCTGTTACTCCAATATCCTCATGCAGCAGGTCATAAACGCTCAATTCATCAGTGATGGACAGCGGCAAGTTTGAAGGTTCCCACCATAAAAATGGTAAAAATGCGGGTGGTCACAGACATCCTGGGGAACCAACACCTGCCTTACTCTCAGATTCGTTTTCTGCGACCCAAAACACCCTTAGGTTTCGTTCGGCGAAAACCTCCGAAATTTCAGGAGACCGAACATCCGGAAACGGAGAAAGGGTCCAAGAAAGAGAAGAAGCACAAGGACAAACAGCAAAGAAGTGAATGGCAAACAGCAACTGGATAGCTCTACCGGCTTTGTAGCTGAGCTGGCTCGCTGGGGTTGGAAAGCCCTTTGGCTGGCAAAAGGGTCTCAGGTGAATATGGGGATGACTGCTTGAGATTGTTTACCAGAAATGTCTAAATTTGGATAGGAAACTGTGGAAACCAACATGGATGTCAGAGCCATCGAGATTTGTTTCTATGGTGCAGTTTGCAAGTCTCCATGCGTCCATAGAACGTCCATGTGCCCATTGCTCGTTGGCAGTAGTATTTTCGCTGCATGTCTTAATCCTCCTAACTTTTTAAGCTGACCTTAGTTCAGGCTGGTTTGCATGATTTCTAGATATTTCAAGAGGTTTTTGCGTTGATTTCCTGCTTTCGTCCATCAAGATGTAGCACCAAGGAGGTACCCATTTTTTTTCTGGCTTTCTTTTTTGTTTGTTTGCTTCTCAATGGCTTCCAATCACTACGTCGTTGTAACAGTTATCCATGCAGAATCCTCCAACAGGAGAAAGTGAAGGACCGAAATGATAGGAGCCCTAGAGGCCAATGGGTTGGAAATGTGGAGAACTCCTGTGTTTGTTTCCATCCAAAAAAAAACATATGTTTGAAGCTGGGGCGGCCCGTTTATTTCAGAGTTGGAGATGTGTTTTCACATCACATCCAAAGGTTCATGAGAATGCACAAAATGCATATTTTTCATGTCCTCTCAAAAACTCAAATCAAAGAAGTATATCCTTGTTTTTTAATCACATCTTGATAATCCGCTGAGTTTCCTCCTACGAAAAAAAAAACGTTGTATCCGAAAAATCTCTACTCGCCCCCCTTTCAGGCGAGTCACGCTTGCAGCGGGGTCCGCGGGATCCAAGCCCACTTCCGGAGCGTAAGGAACGAAAAGAACGAAAGGAGCCTGTGGGTCGATTTATAGGAGGATGATAAGGGTTTTTCCCTCCATGGCCCTCCCTCAAACTAACACTTCGCCCCTGAAAACTGGGTGGTTGGGATCTTCAATCCTTTCCCTTTTGGAGTTTCGGTCCATGAGGGGGCCGGGTTTGGAGTAAGTTGAGAGCTTGATTCATGTGAAAAAAACTCCCTGCAGCCAAAAATCGACCCTCCCTCCCATTCTGATGGTACACGGTGGAAAATGGGATGTCTAGATAGTTGTAAGAGGAATCCTTCGTTGTCTTCACAAGAAGGGTTCGTTTTCGACTGAACCAGCTGCTTGTGGAAGGAAGGGTCCACGTGTGTAAACTTTTCACATGTTGGCATGTTCTTCCAGTGATAATTCCAAAACAATTGAAGTTGTTTCGGGAATTTGGACAGTAAATCAAACCCTGGGTGATACCAAGTTGATTGGCAAAGACGAAAGGTGTGTGTGTGCTCATCCTCGGATCGAGTGCTTGCGGTAAGTTTTACCAGGTAAGCTCATCCCCTCTTTGAGTGGCAGGTAGTGAACCACTCAAATGGTCTTTTTTTTCACTGAAACAAAAGTTTGGAATTTTGGAAGTTCTTGGTGGTTTTTTTCGCTAGGATGTTAGGATGTTTGGATCTGAATTTTCACTCAATTCCCTCAATTGCTCAATTCTATGTGAATATGTGTTCTATGTTTGTTAACACCAGAGATCAAAAAACGGGGTGGAAGGGGATGAAGTCACCCTCCCTCAAATGGATCAGATTCACATGGGCCTGAATTGAACATTGACCCTGAGGGTTCACCCTCCGATACCCGAAGGTGGGAAAATCAACGGGTATAGTATCGTCTCGGTCTTCGGCAGATTTTGAGCTTTATTGATCTATATTGTGTTTTGCATGTTTTGTGCAAATAGCCAGGAATGTTTGGTGGTATTTTGAGAAGATACTCATCTCAAAGGGTTATACCTTGTTGGACCAGTCCCACAATGTTGGTTTGGTTTGTTTTCGTGAAGCGTGGTGGGCGGGGATGAGTCAAAATCACTGGACCTAGGAGCGGGAGAAGGAGATGTCACCTCCACCAAAACGCCGGGAAGAGAAAGAGCGGCGAGATGGACGAAAAGAGAAGGAAAGTCACTTTGGCGAGTGTTTTTGGAAGTATATGGTCATATTGGGAGTTACGTGCTGGTATCCAAAAATATCACTCATAATGTCATAGTACCCTGAAACCTGAGAAGGCAGTGTAGAAATCATGTCATTTGGGAGGGTTACCCAACCTATGCTTATTTTGGATAACCCATGATAAACCCCTAATTTACGTAGTTTTAGATCTGTAGATCGACATTTATAAAGACTACATCCGGAGTCGATTTTTGGCACCATGGAACTCCTTGGTGTTTTCATGTCGGGACGGGTTTCCATGATTTTTCAGGTTTTACTCCGAAAATTGGGAAAGATGTCCCAATTGAATCCATAAAAAAGACGCCTATTTGAAATCAACATCCGCTGGCGATTACTGTACTCAATACAAATCGGAGAACTTGAAGCTTCCCCACCTTTTTCAGGCGAACTTGTCTACCAAGACAAGTCGTTTGAATGTGCAGTGAAGGTGGCATGAAACCCCCATGGTTCCATACATCTAAGTGAACCATGGAAGTGCTGTTCAAGTCATGTGATTTTTTGTTTCTATGCTGCAACATGGATATGACATAAATGTCATGAAACCAAAGAATGACTAACACCCTGGTGTTCAGAAGGATATTAAACGATCCTGAAAGATATTGATATTAAACTAGAATGAATAGATCCTGAACGTCATATCTACAACGAATCTAACTTGTCTGATGGCTGCCAGGTACCAAGGTCCATCGGGGGGGGGGGGGGCGGGGAAATGGAAAACACGAATGTTGGTCAAGGGATGTTTTTTTCAAAATGCCTATGACATAAAACACGTATTACTGTATCTAAATGAAGGCGATGTTGAAGATATTAGAAAATCTTTTTTGGCGCATTTGGTTTGTCTTCCAAGAGTCCAAAAAAAACACGGTACAGCGGTCACCAGCATTCATAACATCTATGTTGCTTGTCACAATCCAAAGAACGAAGAGGGCCTAACATTTCAGGTGGTGAATTATGACTTCTACTTCAAGGTTTACCACTTCCAGAGTATTAAACTGCTGGCAATTTTGTTAAGATCTTCACCCTTTGAAACGATGAAAACATCCAACTATTCTCTAGTCCTTGAAGATGGCTGGCTTGAAATAATGTCATTTTCCCAAAAAGTGTGACCTCCGACGTATTTACGAAGGACAAAGTCTTACAGCCGCTAAGTGGAACATGCCAAGTGGCGACACGATTTGGATATACAGTCACGATACATCATGTGTAGACAATTATGTCATGTCTAAATATAATCCATATTGAAAAGTCTTCAAAGTATCCAGAAAGAATAAGCCCTAATCAAAGGCACCAGAGATCATAAAATCTATATGAATATGAAATCCATAATCATGTTACATCAAATATCCCCAAAGAAGTCATGGATTATCGATCTATTCTTTCAGGGGCACTTTTTGAGATATCTGTTCAGCTCCAGAATGGTGCTGGAATTCCGATTTTTTGACTCTGCAGGTGTGAGGGAACTTTTTACACCTGGAGGAAATGGCCCAATTTGATGGTGCTTTTTTTAATTTGGTTGAAATCAACAGCTCCTATGTGCTACTGTAGATTCTGCCCATAAAAAAAGAGACATCCCGCGCGAGTTGTTTCTCAGAACTATGAGGGCAGCTGTAGGATACATGAAATCAGCAAACTAAAAGTCTTGGACATCAACGCTTCCCAAACGGAGATGCCCCATCGCTTCATTTTTCAGATCTCTACATCTATACTGGGCAAACTGCAACAACCTCACCACCCTCACTTCAACGAGTACTTTACGGCAAGGAAACCCAAATTATAGCTGCATCACACTAGCCAATAGTAAGGGAAAGGCCATCTCCTTTCAGCCTCGCATTGATGATGAAGGTTGCCCCCAGATGCATATGATTGTACCAATATATATATATATACAGAAAATATTAGAATTGAATATGTGACCCAAAGTTAATGGGGTCATATGTACAGTGTGTATATATATATGTGTGTATTAGTTGTACACACATAAATCCTTTTCAGATACTTTGCAGATATGGAACAATTCAGTCCAGAGCTTTTTTCCAGGAGCGCCGTGCGGAGGGGCGTGAGCGACATCGCAGCCGTGAGCGACGGCGCACGTAGGCTGCACTCGATGCCCGACGGGAGGAGAAATTTCATGCAACTCGGGAGGGAGCCCTAAAATTCCTAAAATTCGAAAATAGTGAATGGAGTCGGAGCCCAATTTTTTCTGTAAAATTGTAGCACTCGAGGTCCCGAAATATTTGCGATGACTGAAGCAATTTGAATCTCAATTCTGGGACACTCCAGGTGACTTCGTTCATCCTATGCCCTTATTCTTAAGGGGACCAAGGAGTGTAGGGTCCCATACCGACTCTCTTGATTCTGTGTGCATTCCAAATGGTAGGGGCACTCTATACAAATCTTCATGTGTTTTGTTTGCTTGTGAAGGATTGGATTCATCAATGTTTTTCCCCGAACATTTTCCTGGTGATGATTGATTAGATGATTGATGATGCTGGAGATGATGAAGACATGATGTCCTTGAGGATCATCAGCTTGAGGTCCTTAGGCCCCGATGCCTTGCAGGCTGCAAAATCTTCCACTTTGGGATCGATATGGATCGATGGCTATCTCTGACTATCCGGTCAGATCCCTTCAACTTGGTGATGTGACTCATGAATTAAGAGAAGTTGAGTACTCTGCCATATTTACATACAACTAGATGATGAAGTGTAAGACTCATACATTCAATTCCAGTTTTTACATATCTCCAAGGATCAATGACATGTTTATAACAATGATTTTCAATTTTGAATCCAATTCGAAGAATTTGGATCAATTTGACTGGGATTTCCTTTGAAATCCGACAGGTCGACCTAAATGATTTATCAAAAGACAAAATATCCAGACAAATTGAAGCTCGAGATTTACTGTAAAAGAATATTTGAAAATATATTCAAATAAGATATTGATTATATATTAGAATAATTATTTATGATATTAAGAATTTATATTGAATTGAATACGAGATTTAGAAAAAGATTTTTGTTTGTTATTTTCTTTAATATTAATAAACATATTTTCTCAGAATAAAATGATATTTATATTATAATATATATTTATATCTAAAAAATATAGAAAATACGAAAATAAAATAATTTAAATAATTATATATTAAAAATTAAGTATAAAAAA
>DF239290.1:0-115640 GCA_000507305.1 Breviolum minutum Mf 1.05b.01
CTAGCACACCTCAGGATGCATCAGCCGCTTCTGCATCGGTTCCGGATTCTTGGGAAAGGCCAACCGGCAGTGCTGTCGTCGAACAGCCTAGGCCAACCCGAGGAAACAGACAGCGGAGGCCACGTGAGAGAAATCAGAATCAAAGTCATGAGCATCGACAACATCGTGGGGAACCTGCTTGGCATGGGGATTCTCAGAGGAGATGGTACCAAGCTAGGAATCCTGCGGAGATGATCGATCCAATGCAAGTAGAGGATCCTTGGGCTAGCATGTTGGGACCCAGAACCAGTGATCAGGGTTCCTTAGTTCCTGCTGGCCAGAAGGAGAAGGAGAATCAGCCAACAAGAGACCGTCGTCGGAAGACAAGACGATATCGTGCTGATTCCCCATCATCAGAGTCTGACCTTTCGTCAAGCAGCAGTTCAGAGACTGAGGAGGATGCTCGACGACGTCGTGACCATGGTCGGAAGAAGGTGGATCACAGCCGAAATGTGAAGATACCAGTGTTTGATGGTGTCCAGAAGCACTACAAGGAGTACCGGAGAGCTGTCAAACGCTATGGCAAACTGGTCGGCAAGGCTGGTACAGGTCTAGCATTGCAGTTGAATCTTTCCGGTGAAGCAGTGGAGATCACCAAGCACTTGTCAGCACGACGGCTTCGTGATCATGGAGGTATCCGTCTCCTTTTGGATACCTTGGATGAGGAGTACTTGGGACTCCAGGAGGATCGACTTGATGAAGTTGCAGAGGAGTTCATGACATGTCGGAGGACCAACGGGGAATCTATGAGTAGATTCATCCGACGATTGAGAGAGGCACGAAGGGAGCTAGAGGAGGAGGACTCAGAGATGTATGTCTCCAACAAGTTCTTCTCATGGATGCTTCTTCGACGTGCTGGTCTGACACCGGAGGAGAAATCCCGTGTCCGAGGAGCGATTCATTGCTCCGAAGATCCACGTGACATCTCCTTCGCTCTCAAAAGGCTGTTTCCGTCTCAGAAGGTGGGATTGCAGCTGGTTCATGATCGAAGACAGGGCCCATCTCAAGCTCGATGGAACAATCGCCAGGCCTTGATGGCTGATCTTCCCAAACAGCAGCCCCTTGAAGTGGAAGGAGAAGAGAGTGAGGAGGAGACGTCGGGGTCTGAGAATGACCTTGACCCAGAGGTTCAAGGACATCATCCTGATGAAGTGTTGGCGGCAGTTCAATTGGTGAAGGAGGCAGAGAAAGAAGGATACGATGTCTATGCCATGTACAAAACTGCCAAGATGCAGCAACGTGGCAAAAGCAAGTCTCGTGGATTTTTCAAGAAACAGGCATCACACCCACAAGGACAGTCAACAGAGGAAAGATCTCGAGAGCTTGAACGAGCCAAGGCAACATCTACTTGCCGAGCATGTGGAGAAGTTGGCCACTGGGCTCGAGATCCAATCTGTCCCAAATTCAAGAGTGATACCAAGAAGGCCTTCATGACCAATACCTTTGTTCATCAGATTGGCAATGCTCCTACATCATGCCCATTGCCCTTTGTGGACAGTTTTGCTGTACACACCTCAACTACTCGGTGCCATTGTCCACAGGCATTGGGAATCTTGGATAGTGGATGTCAAAGAACTGTTATGGGCCTCTTTGTCTTTCAGGCATGGGAATCCAAGCTTTTGGAGCTGGGAGTTCTACAGCATTCAGCTCCACGTCAGGATTCGGCAGAAGTGTTTCAGTTTGGGAACAATGGTCAACTGAAATCACTATTTTGTGTGACCTTGCCAATTTCCNGTACAAAACTGCCAAGATGCAGCAACGTGGCAAAAGCAAGTCTCGTGGATTTTTCAAGAAACAGGCATCACATCCACAAGGACAGTCAACAGAGGAAAGATCTCGAGAGCTTGAACGAGCCAAGGCAACATCTACTTGCCGAGCATGTGGAGAAGTTGGCCACTGGGCTCGAGATCCAATCTGTCCCAAATTCAAGAGTGATACCAAGAAGGCCTTCATGACCAATACCTTTGTTCATCAGATTGGCAATGCTCCTACATCATGCCCATTGCCCTTGGTGGACAGTTTTGCTGCACACACCTCAACTACTCGGTGCCATTGTCCACAGGCATTGGGAATCTTGGATAGTGGATGTCAAAGAACTGTCATGGGCCTCTTTGTCTTTCAGGCATGGGAATCCAAGCTTTTGGAGCTGGGAGTTCTACAGCATTCAGCTCCACGTCAGGATTCGGCAGAAGTGTTTCAGTTTGGGAACAATGGTCAACTGAAATCACTATTTTGTGTGACCTTGCCAGTTTCCATTTTTGAGGCCAAGCACGATTTGAAAATCTGTGTGGTGGCCGGATCGACTCCATTGCTGCTGAGTCGGCCGACGATTTCTCGGCTTGGCTTATGCATTGATTTTGGTAGTTGCACAGTAGAATCTAGGAAGCTCGGCATCACAAGTCAGCCGATTTCAGAGGTTGGCGGACATCTCGTCATTGACCTCTTGGATGATTCGTTGGTCCGCTCTTGCCAAGGGTACAAGGGGCCCCGGGAATGTGCTGGAATTCTTTTGACTGGTTTTAATGAAACCCCTGAACACCTGAGGAAGATTGACACCAAGCGGACTAAACAAAGAGTTCAGGCCAGTGAAAAACATGATACTTGGTTCAAACTTGGAACTCGTATATATCGCATCCATAGACAAGCTCGCATGACCTTGTTTGATCCACACGAGCATGAAGACTGTCCGTGTCCCATTGATGAATTGGACACTCATCGAATTTCTTTTGTCCAGACTGAACCGGGTGAAGAACCTGGAATCCATCAGGACAACTGGACAGTGCCATGTAAACGATTGACCAAGAAACCATGGACTGGATGCACCATGTTTGTTACTCGATTGAGTCATGAGTTGCCATCGTTGGATCTTCCCGGGGACTTGCAACGGTGTTTGGATCCGATTTTGATTGCACAGCTCTGGCCGTCACCCCCAAAAGAGGCTGATCAAGTGAATCTTTCTTTGGAGAAATCACCTGATGTTTTGTCAAGTCCTGATTTGATGGATTCAACTTCTTGTCAAGCTCATCCACCGACTGTTGCCCCTAACTTAGACTTGGGAGAGTGGGTGACAAGTGATGTTTTTCGAAGTTGTCGGTCAGGACCCGAATGTATTGGTGCTTTTTCTGAAGATGATTTGTCTAACTTATCACCTTTGATGTTATCCATTGCCCCCGACGGAACCAAATACCGAATGAAGGTCAAAGATGTGAATGTTCAAACCACTGACCTTGATTCACGTAGCACTGAAAATTGGTTTTGGTTTACAACTGTTGGAAAGCGAAAACTGTTTGCCACTTTTCTCAAGCACTCTCACTTTCATATTTCCCCCCGGTCTCTTCGAAGTGCTTTCCGAGAACATGGCCATGTCAGTTCCAGTCAAGTGCACACTTTGCTGGGGAGGTGTCTCACCACCACATCATCATGTGAAAAGCACTGGAATTCCAAAGGTCAAGGAAGAGTTGATGGAAGGATTGATTCTCATTAACGAGAAGATGTTTGTCCGAGATCAGTTGAAGGCCCTGACGGTGAAAGAATTGAAACATCTCTTCAAGACGCATTCGGGCTTTGTGGCACATCCAGCATGTCCTTGCACCAGACTGTCAATGCTTCGCGTGGCCGAACTTCGGACTTTGTGTCTGCAACACAACCTGATTGTCACAGAGGCGACTCGAGCTGGAGAGATGCAGCTTCTTCTCCGGCAACACTGGGAAGAGCAATGCCAATTGGCCGAGACCACCCATGGCCGTCACGTCCCAGGACAGGGATCAGTGCCTTCAATTCAAGGGATGACATCTCCAAAGATGACGTCAACCTTCGAAGCAGCTCCACCGACAACCAAGAGGACCAAGGAGGAGTCACAGGAGACACCCTGGGAGCTCATCGATGGAGAGACTGGGAACGAGGAGGTGATGGCTCAGATCAGCTATGCGGAGGAGGTGGCACAACAGGCCCTCACTCAAGCAGCGACCCTTCGTCAAGCTCATTGCCTTCCTCCAAAGGCCTGGACACCTCCAGTCCCTCATGTGACTGCAGCCATGATGGCCAAGGCTCCCAAGGCAAAACGTGGAAGGAAGCAGAACCAGGGAAATTAGATCGAGAAGAACCTGTGAGAGAGGGTGAGCCATCTTCGTCGTCTGTTTTGTTCCATGAATTACTTCAAGGAAGGTGACGAACTTTATCCAAGGCTGACAGACAAACCATTTTGTCGGATATTGAACAATTCCAGTACATTAGCTCAGAAGTAGCATGTCTTAATGCCACTGACTTCCATTCAGCGAAAAAAGGGCATGAACTGCCGTCAGCACCTGTGTCTGAACCTCCGGTTTTGTTAGAAGTTTTTGCTGGATCCATGCATTTGAGTCAAGTTGCGCATGAAAGAGGACGGACAGTCCTCCAACCGGTTGATTTAGGTATGGGTAGTAATTCTCTTGACTTGACTAGTGCTGACGGACAGAAAGAAATCAATGACGTTTTGACTGACCAGTGTCCTGACCTTGTGACTTGGGCCCCACCATGTGGACCATATTCACCCCTTCAACATATCATGCCAAAAGATCCGTTTCGCAGAAGACTGAAGTGGAAACGATTGCTTTTTAAACGTAAACATACGGGTAAACTTTGGCGATACTGTCTTGGACATTTCAACTCTGCTTGTAGACTAGGCAAAGGCAAGTCCAAGAAAGTGAGGAATGGTTCCACCATTCATCTTGTTGAAAACCCATGGCAATTATCTGCTTGGAAGTTGTTTCCCTTCAAAGGAGGAATTTCATATATCGATTAGTGTTGCTTTGGGTTGAGTCTCCGGTCAGGAACCAAGCGTAAGGTGAAGAAACCCACACGGTTTCAATGTTCTGAACCTAGCTTGTCTCCACAGCTGTCTGCTCATTGTAAATGTCCTCTTGACTCTTATGGAAAAAGGCATGATTATATTATTTCAGGGGACAAAGTAAAAGGGCGATGGGTTTCGAGGTCAGTGAGGTGTGGTTCATGGCCGAAGCAGTTGTGTCACCATTTACTCCAACAAGTTGAAGATCATATAGGATGGAAGTATATACAACTGCCTGATACTAGGAAAGAGTGCCATCATGTTTCTTTTGAAAAACCGTCTCAACAGTTGTCACTTCTTCCGTATGAAGTTTTTGCCGAAGAAGAAATACCGTCAGAACCACAGCAGTCAGATAAACGTCCAGGACCTCAGATCTCCGAGGAAACTGTAACCTTAGTTTATCGTTTGCATTGCAAGTTCGGACACCCAGCCAACAGTACCTTGGCTCGGACCCTGCGACTTGGAGGAGCTAAGCCTGAAATTGTAGAGGCTGCCAAACAGATTTCTTGCAACACATGCAACAGGGTTAGAGCCCCAAAAGACCCACCTAAGGTTGGTGTTTCCAAAGCTGATCAATTTAATCAGAAGATTGGGATTAACATTTTCTTCATCCAGGGTTGTGATCACAAGTCTCACATGGTTTTGTCGATGGTTGATTTTGCTATGTCATTTCATGTGATGCGTTTGATTGAACATCGTAGCCCCCAAGAAGTGTCAGCTGTTTTCTTTGAGGCTTGGATTGGTGTTTTTGGTCCTCCTGGGGAATTGATGTTTGACCAAGGGAATGAATTTCGAACTGAATTTGAATACCTGTTGGAACGTTGCGCTGTGCTTGCTAAAGTCATTCCGGTTGAAACTCATTGGCATGGAGGGGTTGTTGAAAGGCAAGGATCAACTGCCAAGACGATCATTCGACGCCTCATTGATTTCCATAGTGTTTCAACCATCGATGACTTGAGACATGTTTTGCAAGAGGCTGCTTCTGCGAAAAATAGCTTGTCTCGCCAAAACGGTTTTAGCCCCCAACAATGGGTGTATGGTTATGATAATGCTTTGCCGGGATCTGTTCTTGACCGACCTGATGATTTAGCTGTTCATGACCATCTCCAAACCGGTGGGTTGTTTGCTAGGAAGTTGAACCTTCGAGAGACAGCTCGGATCACTTGGCTTCAACTTGACAATAGTAATCGCATTAGGAGAGCCATTTTGCAGCGACCTCGTCAACAGCGAGAAACTTTTCTCCCTGGAGAGACTGTTTATTTTTATCACTTGCAGCAAGCTGGCCGACCAAATCAACCACGTACCGACAACCCACAGTGCTGGCATGGTCCTGCAGTGGTTGTTACACAACAAGGTTCAGGCACTTTATGGTTGAGTTGGCGTCGCACATTGCTTCGTATCCCAGTGGAGAATGTTCGACCCGCTACTGAAGAAGAGGTGTTAGGTCATGATATGGTTTCTCAGGAACTTCAAGACCACCAGAAAGAATTGTCTCAACAGGGTTCTAAGGCACGTGGATTTCTTGATTTGAATGACGCTGGTCCACCCGTGGTGAACAATTCCGAACAACCACTTTTGCCAGGACAACATGTCACCACTGAAGAGGTTCAGGATGTTCTGGGACGACGCCGGGTTACGGGAAAACGACCACCTCCGGCCGGGTTCTATGATGAGGATCCTGCATCAAAGTGTCGCGAAGTTGAAAATGGGCCAGGGAATCTTGACATGTCGGATCCACCGCATCTTGGTTCTAGTGAAGCACTGCCCTTAGACCCAGCACCACACTTAGAACCACCACCGGTTACAACCTCAGATGCACCAAACTTAGACGTACCGGCCTTAGATGACCATGCTTCTCCAATGGTTGACCAAGACGTGACGCACCAGCCACAGGTTTCTGACATGGAAGATGTTGAAGAATTTGTTCATGTTCCGGTGGAGGGTGATGCACTAGCGTGGACAAAAGGGAAGTTTGAAGAGCTTGACAATTTCCCTCAACCATATGGACCTGTTAAAACGTGGAAAGACAACCTTCAAGAAAGACAATCCAAACGGGATTCTGTGAAGGCTCAAAATGCTGTCCCTCATTCCAAGTTCCATAAGTTGCTTCAGAAGAAACGATCACCTGACCCTAGGGATGTTTTCTTTTCGGAAGTGAAATATCTCCAAGCTTTGGAAGAGTTGGAAACCTATGAGTCACCAACCAAACAAGAGCTGGAAAGTGTTTCATTTGAGAAACAGCACTGTGATTTTTGTGGCAGGGTTCATCCAAAACTGGCTCTGGTGGCAGGTGTTGATGAACCACTCTCCCGTGACTTGCAGACTTGTTCCCGTGAAAGTAGTAAAACTGCCAAAGAGTTCAAGTTTCGGAACTTAACCCCTGAAGATCAATTGAGTTTTCGGGAAGCCATGAAAAAGGAATGGAAAAGTTTCTTGGATTTAGGGGCGGTTAAAGTGGTTTCGGCTCAACGGGCTAAGGATATCCCCAAAGAACGCATTTTACCCACTCGGTTTATTTTGACCAACAAAGATGATACGGGGAAGACGTTGGTGTGCAAGGCACGCCTGGTCTGTGGAGGACATTTGGACCCGGACATTGGATTGCTGAGAACAGACGCTCCAACGGCGGACACAATGGGAGTAAATCTGGTGTTTTTGTTGGCGGCTAGTCGTAAATGGGTTCTTCAGGGAAGAGACATTTCCACGGCTTTCCTTTCTGGGGTGTTTGATCGTAGGTCCCTTTTTCTGAAACCCCCCAAAGAAGGTTTGGAAGGGGTTCGTGAGGGTGAAGTTTTGGAGATGCAAAAAGGGGTTTATGGTCTTTGTAACGCTCCTAGATTGTGGTGGCGTCGACTTCGTGAGGTCTTGGTCCAACTAGGGTTGGAAGAAATGAAAATGATGCAGTGTGTTTTCATGTACTGGGCACGAGATGCCGATGGGAATCGTAAAGAATTAATGGGGATCATCGCGGTTCATGTTGACGACCTTGTTATCTCAGGATGCGTCACCTTTGAGAAAATCCTTGATCGTTTGAAAACGCAACTTACTTTTGGAAAATGGTTCGTTCGAGAATTTGATTNGACTTGTTCCCGTGAAAGTAGTAAAACTGCCAAAGAGTTCAAGTTTCGGAACTTAACCCCTGAAGATCAAGTGAGTTTTCGGGAAGCCATGAAAAAGGAATGGAAAAGTTTCTTGGATTTAGGGGCGGTTAAAGTGGTTTCGGCTCAACGGGCTAAGGATATCCCCAAAGAACGCATTTTACCCACTCGGTTTATTTTGACCAACAAAGATGATACGGGGAAGACGTTGGTGTGCAAGGCACGCCTGGTCTGTGGAGGACATTTGGACCCGGACATTGGATTGCTGAGAACAGACGCTCCAACGGCGGACACAATGGGAGTAAATCTGGTGTTTTTGTTGGCGGCTAGTCGTAAATGGGTTCTTCAGGGAGGAGACATTTCCACGGCTTTCCTTTCGGGGGTGTTTGATCGTAGGTCCCTTTTTCTGAAACCCCCCAAAGAAGGTTTGGAAGGGGTTCGTGAGGGTGAAGTTTTGGAGATGCAAAAAGGGGTTTATGGTCTTTGTAACGCTCCTAGATTGTGGTGGCGTCGACTTCGTGAGGTCTTGGTCCAACTAGGGTTGGAAGAAATGAAAATGATGCAGTGTGTTTTCATGTACTGGGCACGAGATGCCGATGGGAATCGTAAAGAATTAATGGGGATCATCGCGGTTCATGTTGACGACCTTGTTATCTCAGGATGCGTCACCTTTGAGAAAATCCTTGATCGTTTGAAAACGCAACTTACTTTTGGAAAATGGTTCGTTCGAGAATTTGATTATTTAGGCCGACATGTTCGTCAACGTGATGATTTTGCCATTGAAATTTCCCAACCCAATTATCCTGACAAAATCCCAAAGGTTCCCATTAGCCAGAAACAATTGGATGAAGAGTCCAAACCAGTGGACGAACAGACACGTGAAGATCTCAGACGCACGGCTGGAGCCGCATGTTGGCTAGCTAAATCAACCCGTCCAGATCTTAGCTTTGAAGTGAGTTTGTTGCAACAGAGCTTAGCTGAAGCCACGTACACAACTGTCAAACAAGCCAATGTTCTGGCACGTCGGGCTGTTCAATATCAGTATTCCATCTTGATCCCTGGAATTGATCTGACAAAACCTGTCGTAGTGGCAGTAAGTGATGCATCCCCTGGGAAGATGCCTAGACAGGGCTCTCAAGGTGGCATGTTCTTGTTGGTGTCAACTCCTGACATTGTTTCGAAACGTGTTCCTGCGGCATGTTTGTTTTGGTTGTCACATCGATTGAAACGAGTTGCACGTTCTTCCATGGCTACTGAATCAATGGCCTTGTGTGAAGCCACTGAACATGCTGAATTTTTGAGAGCTTGTCTTTGTGAAGTTCTCAATCCTGAATATGATTTCAGACAGTGGGAGAAACACACCTTGTCCATTCCCATGATTGCGGCTACTGATTGTCGATCCGTGTATGACCACATCTCTGCGGAACGGGGGTTACCACGTGATCGGATTCTTGCGTTGGATCTTGCCGCACTTCGCGCCACTTTTGAAGCACAACTTAGGGAAGGGACTCAAGGACGAAATGCCTCACTGAGATGGCTGCCAGGCCCTCATAATCTGGCTGATGGATTAACCAAATATGTGGCGGTCCAGTCCTTGATTGTAAATGTGTTGAGCCAAGGCATGTACACATTGGCCGATGAAGAAACACTTATGAAATCCGCTGATGGTACTAAGTCCATCCTCAAACAAAATCGGGCCTTTGATTTAAACCAGTCACATCGAAATTCCGCACTGGTTGGTAGAAAACATTACCCTTGGCAGTAAGTGGAATGCTTTGATCAACATAAATTTTGGGGAGTGTTAGAAATGACCCACTTGATCAAAGCAGGCAATTCGTTGCTACCGATATCCTTTCACATCCAAGGGGAGGTGAAGGGTGGGATTTCGTTGCCGTCCGTGTGATGGAAATAGGCAGTGACCTGTTTTGTGTTTTGTCTTTGGTTTTNTCCGCACTGGTTGGTAGAAAACATTACCCTTGGCAGTAAGTGGAATGCTTTGATCAACATAAATTTTGGGGAGTGTTAGAAATGACCCACTTGATCAAAGCAGGCAATTCGTTGCTACCGATATCCTTTCACATCCAAGGGGAGGTGAAGGGTGGGATTTCGTTGCCGTCCGTGTGATGGAAATAGGCAGTGACCTGTTTTGTGTTTTGTCCTTGGTTTTCCCCCTGGGATTCAACATAAACTTTTAGTGGGTTACGGGTAAAATCCCACGATCAACTCTAAGGGGCTAAGGGAATAAGGCTAACCTAAGATGTGCCAAGTAACATTATCCCCTACATCAGTCAACCAAACTGTTGAGTTAAAACCACCACCAGGACCGAGATGTAAAAACTCAAAACTTGTTCGGCCAAACTCCAAAAATCTTGGTCTCCCCAAACGCATCTCCCTGGATCTTCACGTTCCTGGACAGCAACGCCACCTGTCCAAGGCTTCCGTCTTGGAGGGTTGAAGGGGGAACTTCAGCAAGAGTTTCAGGTACCTAAAAATCTGATACCTATATTTATATTTAACCATGGGAACCCACGTTTCCTTCATTTTTAGGGGTTTTAACCCATATTTTTAGGGCTTAAAACCTTCTTTTTTTAAAGGTTTTGGGGTCCAAGGGTACCTTATAAGGCAATTTTGGGGGGTGGGTTTTCCCTTCCCTTGTGATAAGTTCGCGGGGGGGCAATCTTCAGCGACATGTGCAGGAATCCAAATGATTTCCAAATGGCGCCTGGCTTCCTGGCGTCCTGCCGCGGAACCGGAATCGGCTGCAGGAGGGGGGTGAAGAGCAGTTGGCCTCTGTGGCGTAGGGTTGGTCCAGGCCTTTTGGCCAAAGTTCCCCGGGGTGGCTCTGCTGGCACTGCACTGCCCGGTGGCAGCCAAAACAGGCCCTTGCTGAAGTTGGAACATGTAGTACTGGCCCATCAAGGCAGGTCCGACTTGGAGCAGGTTGTCTTCAAAGAAGCAGCCATAAGAGTTAATCCTGCGCACGGGTAGGTGCCTTGCAGGCGTGTATCCCACCCTTGGCCGCCTCGCGTCAACTAAAAGTTAAACTTTTAGTGGGTTACAGGTAAAATCCCACTAAACTCTAAGGGGCTAAGGGAATAAGGCTAAACTAAGATGTGCCAAGGTAAAATGATGCCATGTTTAACAAGCTCCAAATCGAATCCATGTTTTTGTTGCCCTACTGGGTTTACTGACCTCAAGGAAATCAAGTTGATCACTTTGTTGAATCACCCGTAACTAGGCAAAACTTAGGTCCCGGGGACTATGAAGGGAAACTGAGAAAAAGAGTTGCACTTAGTTAGCCATGGAAGGGGAACATGCAAGTTATGACATAATTATATAAACGGTATTTTCCCAACTAAATACACGGAAAACTTCCAAGCCAACTACAAAAACTTTACCTGCTATGATTGGAATTTTGTTTTTCTCTGTGGGATCATTCAAAAAAAAGGCGGCCACGGAGTGTTTGGTGTGACAGGTTTTTGCATCATACAGTTGATGGAAGAAATCCTGCACCAGTTCATAGGTAGTTTATCCCATTGTTTGCAAGGTTTTTTACATCCAAACGGCGGTTGGCCTTGGGATTTCTGAAGCATCAACAAAAATAGGACTCCTCTACCCAAACGTTGATTTTTTCAGGTTGGCCAGAAAAAAAAACTGACAATTGCTGAGGGAAACCCACCAAAAAAAAAAACCAATGAACTTCCTTCAAGGTTTGGTAGATGCGTCCCCCCTGAAACATCACAAACGAAAACAAATGATGGATTCTCAGATGGATCTGTCTGTCATCAAGACCTAAGACCCCTAACAAAGGTACATTCAAAACCCCCTCACCAAAAAGGGACTACATCTGGGCAAATTACTATAATTCCAAAACCTGAAAAAGATGGCCTTTGTGGAGGGATTCCTTTACTAAACCACCATTGAATTTGGGGTGACCTCGGCTGTCGTTTTCCCCGTCCCAAGGAGCGTCCACCTCCGCTGACAAGTCGATGTATTCCTCGTCCAAGGGTCGGATATAGTAGGTGGAAATGTGGGTGTACCTCGAATGCGGGCAACAGCAACGGTTGGTCCACCGCCGTACCTATACCCAAACACTCAATCTATGGTGTTCTTTGCCTACATTTGGGTAGTTTAGGGGGTGAAATGTAGTTGTAGATGCCACACTGTCTCTGGGATAGGTACTTGAATCCTCTTTTCAATTTTGACGGCTGAACTAATCTTCCAATAGAAAGGTTATATCTTTTTAATCAAAGCAGTTGCAGGTTGTTTAAGGATGTCCAGGTATAGATATCCAACGGCCCATAGGATCCATAGTTTTGGTATATTATTTACCTGTATTTACCATAAAATCAACCAAATGTAGGTAAATATACCGCACATGGATGCTATGGGTATGCTTTTTTCCAAAGGTTCTACTAGAACAAACAACCAGCTTCTGCATCCCAAACATCTAGAGTGCTTTTGAGATCCAGAAAGACCCATCCTAAAGAAGCAAAACCTTTTTTCCCTGAGGGTCCAATGATTCTTAAGGTCAAAATGATATACATAATATTGACTATGAAAACATCATCATACGTATATCTATATATATATATAAATATGTAGTTCGAAGTTATGTTGTGGAACAACCTTCTCGTCAATTTCTCAGGTCTTTGGATGTCCAAGCAAGGATACAAACGGCGAACATTGATCCGACTTCACCCGAAAAAGTTTCACCTGTTGCATCGCAAAAAACCCTCATTTCTCAGGTGCTGGGTGGATTGACACAGGTCGGTTGACATGCCGACATGAAATTAACTATATGATGCTGTTACTTCCTAGTGGAGGGTATGATGGAAACATCTTGCATCTCGACACACAGGTTGTCATTTGGTGTCATTGTTTTCATTCAAGTCCTGCTTCCTGGGGGGGGGGTTCCGTGCGTTCAAGCGCAGGCGGCTTTGGCAAATGAGTCCCCAACACGAGTCCCGCTGAGAGCCCCGAGCTCTAAAGGATCTTGCAAGAAAATGGTCTTCATATCTGCTGCCACGCTTCTCACATAGATGCGCCTTAACTGTGATGTGTTTTTAGTTTCGCCGTTTTTGCATTCTTCCCCTTCAAGAAGGGGCCCCCCTAGTTATTAGGTAGTTATAACCCCAACAAACCCTATTAAAACCATGGTTGTAAATGGGTATAACTAGGGATAAATCCACTTATAGTAGTTAGGGGGCCCCTTCTTGTTGGACTGATGTGTTTTCCGGTTACTGGTTGAGGTTGAGTTGAATCGACTTTTGAAGGAAAAATACGACGGCAACAACTTTTCAAGGTGTACCAATTCCAAGACCTGTCAGCATTTCATACAAGGTGGGCCCCTACCAGATATATATATATATATATGCAAATGGAGTTACAATCCCAAGAATGGCCTTATAAATGGGTTTCCGGGGTTATAACCCTACTGTTAGGGGTCATAAGCTGTAAGTTAGAGGTCCATTTATAGTTTCATAACTGGCAGGGACCCACCTTGCAATAATCATATCAATATTTCATGTTGGGAAGATTCCCTTAATTCAACCAAAACATATCCCACATGCTCAAAAAATGGACTATGTTTCTACCTGAAGGGTGAAACATGGCAAAATAAAATTATGGGAAATCTTTGGGTCAACATGTTGTTCCACATTTATCATCAGGCAGCTGGGTGTCTCTCAAAAACCCATACCATCCATGGTCATGGTATAGTTACCTACACTTGGTTGTTTTTAATGTTAATATATTCCATCAAAAATTGAATGGGACCTTAGCAACGGACCCCTAACTAAGTTGCTAAAATTTATTAGATACTAAGGTTTAGGGGTCCGTTCAGTAGGTCCTGTTGGAGATTTCTTGGAGATTTCTTGTATATAGGGTAAATGTAGGTAAATCAATGGCAACTATACCTACAACCATGGATGTTATGGGATTTCACCCCATGACCTCGGTGGTTTGCATGCTCGATTCGATGCTTCCAAGAAGTAACAAACATATTATCCCAAATGAGCCACGGAAAAAAACCAACTCACCCAACCCTTTCAAAGGTACAAGGTGACATGGGGCCCCTAGAAATGGCCGAAAATAAATGGGTTTCACACGGGTTATTTCACCCCTATAAGTGAGCCAGAAAAGAAACCTTCTTACTTTCCATTATACTGGTTGGTTAATAGGGATCCTTATAATGGTTTATTATAATCCCTATATACCTGGGTAGTATAATCCCCTATATAACCCGACCAACCAAGGTTGTTTTCATTGCTCAAATGGTGGTTTGATGGTGATTTGCTATCGTAAAACCCGTAAAAGAACCAAATCCAAGTAGTACTAGTACTTGGAGGATCATCCCAGGCAGTAAGTGGTTAGTAAGCCTCGTTTATAAGCCACATGGGTCATTTGGAAGGGGAACAACCCTACTGAAAGGGGATTTGCAATCACCATGGTTATCAACCACTTATTGGCTGGGATGATCTCCCATAAGTAGTAGAGGATATAACCTCCCTGAAACTAACATAGCCCCTTCAAAATGATGGTTCGAAGACTATTTTCATTTTTGGGAAGGCCTATTTTCAAAGGCGAACTCTTAGTTTCAGTGAGGGTATCTGCAAAGCTTTCTTAGAGCTGTATTGCTCAGGCTTCAACAAATCTATTGTTGGTGGTGTTACTTAAAATATCAGCCTTTCTCCGTAGATACAAGGAAAACTCAAGAATATCTAGCGCGTTTTTTCCGTTAAAAAGCAGGAGAAATCATATTTCCCACCTAAACCATGGACAATTATATTTAAGGGGATGCCTGGTCATCACTGGTTGTCCACGGTGGCAACCTTCCCAATGACAAGACTCCAACTTGTTCAAAAGTGTTTTTCTTGAGCAAGGGACTTGGAGGATCATCCCAGTTAGTAAGTGGTTAATGACCATGGTTAGTAAGTCCCCTAAGTGGGGTTGTTCCCCTTCCAAGTGGCCTAAATAGCTTACAAATGGTGGCTACCAACTACTTGCTAAATGGGATGATCCTCCAAGTACCCAAGTATTGCCAGTTCATCGCTGACTTTGACGCTCTGTGCGGGGGAACTGGACATCTTTGCCATACTACCACCTGGTTCTTGAAGCAGATTGCCCCCGAACAGTGGTGGTGTCCTACACCGAAATCATAACAACGTCAAATAGCAGTACCATCCCAAACAGTAGTCTGTTCAAGGCTGATTAGATTACCCAGTACTAGCAGGGATCAAAAAACATGTCATGGTTGTTACTTCTGGGTGGTTTGGAAAAAAAACATATTCCCCAAATAGTGGATAAAATCATGGTGGTGATTTCCCATGCTCCGTAAAAAATCACCGGCCTAAACCAACAGTTAAGTCAGTGGGTTGTGCATCCAACTTCCCACGAAGTTGGAAAGGGTCAAGGTCCTCAGGGACTACTTGGAGGATCATCCCAAGTCGTGGATACGTGGTTGATAACCATGGTGATCGGTTTCGTCCCCTAAGCATTGGGTTGGGGGACCCCTTCCAAATGGCAATGAACATGGCTTGTAAATGGGGGGTTACTAAATTTACTTATTAACTGGGATGATGCTCCAAGTACTGAAGATTTGCCAAGTAGATTCATTGACACAATCTATTGCAAGAACTGAAAGCTTGAGAATCTTCAGTCAGCATAGAAAACCACTTTGGGAAGCGTTTGTACTTTGACCTACATACAAATATAAACATCATATCAATAGCATGGCCAAGCATTCAGATCCAGGGAGTTTGTAGAACCTGGTCATTGTGACATAATTCACTTAGAGGTTCAGGATACTTAGTAACTGGTTATATGTAGGTTTATAACCCTAGTTAGGGGACATATAACCCACTTATAGAGGTTATAACCCTGGTTACTATCCACTTACTAAGTATCCTGAACCTCTAAGCACCATCACCTTGTAGGGAACATGATCATCCAGTGATCATTTGCTCATCACGATCGGCACAGCCCATCGACCCGGGCATCTGGGGGTATAGTGGTTACGGTATACTGGTACTTGGAGGATCATCCCAGTTAGGATACGTGGTTAATAACCATGGTTAGTAAGTCCCCGAAGTAGCGATATTCCCCTTCCAAACAGGCTAAATGGCTTATAAATGGGGGTTCTAACCAGTTACTAACTGGGATGATCCTCCAAGTATACCCCCAAATGACCCAATGCCCTCCAGTGAAATCTTGTAAGTTTATCCACCAAGTGGCTCGTTGTGGAAATCCACAGGCCTCATGGTGGAGCCATGAGGCAAACGGGGCAATGAAATCCCATGATTCTTAGGGATCAAACCGCCCAAAATGCCCACCTCCCCAAGAAATAGCCCTTCACCAAAAAATGTTGATACACTCCCGACGTTTAACATTTTCGCCCCTGAACAATGATGGTTGGAAGACGACTTTCCTTTTGGGATGGTATATTTTCAGGGGCGAACTGTTAAACTTCCAGGGAGTATGATGGTGGTTTATGATTTACAATGGTTATAAACAAGTAAATACCACCAACTGTTCAAAGCACCCACTGATTCACTGCCATGTAAAACGCCACCAAGTTGTCTTCCACGATGTATCACGATGTTACAATCCTTGAGTTTCGTGTTTCAAGGGCTGCTTTCATGTATGAGAAATAGCTTCATATCCTAGGTGGAGGGTTTTTAGCCATCCAATTAGTTGAAACATATGCAACTCAAAATTCCGGAAAAAACATGTAAATCATCCTCCTTTCCTGAAAATTTGCGGTATGGAAAACTAGTTCGTGGTTTCAACCCCTTTGAAAAATATTAGTCAAAATGGGACTCTTCCCAAAAAATGGGTGAAAATAAAAAATGTTTGAAACCACCACCTAGAAAAGTGTTTTTTCAACAATCCTTGGTCAAAAACCTCCATGATATTTACTTTTTGAACCTGAAAAGTTCAGGTCAAATGAACAAAAATGTGTCTTTCGACTCTAGGTGCTAAAACCAGTTTTGGTTTCTGTTGTGTGATCAGAAACCATCCACCCAAAAATCGATACCCTCCGGTCAACTAACATAGCTGGCTGGAAAATCCACCATGAATGAAGATGTATTTCCTATTGGAAGTTTGGTGAATTTCCAGCCAGCCATGATAGCCATGTTAGTTCACTGACTCGGGTAATTTGGAGAGCCGGGATTGTGCAGATTGTTTAGCCGGCTTTTTGTTGGTCAAGACCTTGTACCTCCCAAGGAGATGTGCTGATGGAACCCTACTGAAACGGGATTTACAATCACCATGGTTATCAACCACTTACTAGCTGGGATGATCCCCCATCAGTAGTAGAGGATATAACCTCCCTGAAACTAATATAGCCCCTTCAAAATGATGGTTCGAAGACTATTTTCAAGAAGAGATAAAAAATACCTCAAATCGCTCCCTTCCAAGCACACCAGCTTGGAGCACAACACAAAATCACTTGAGCCACAAAAAAAGAGCCCTCTTAATTTGCCATTGTACTGGTTGTTTTTCATCGGGATCCTTACAATGACTTACTAAAAATCCGTACAGAAACTGGGTAATTTAATCCCCTATGTAAGCTAAACAACCACGGGCCCTTTTTTCATTGCTCAGTTCATATCAAAGAGTTTAACCACATGCAAGTTGGAGATTTGCTCATGTTTTGCCAAGAAACGGTGCACCATGCATTCCGTTGCCATCAAAATGCTTGTGCGGCATGTCGGTGGCCTCAATGGTCCACGCAGGAAAAACACCATGGTGCCAAAGTAAACCCTTCATTCCGGCTGTCCGCCGTCGCTGCATCGTTTTGTCTTCTATCCCATAGGATCCATGTGATGTATGGATTATTTACCTACAATTAGGTGAAACATGGCCACATTCAAGGGGAAATGGAGGCAAATATTCCTTACATGGATCCTATATGGGTATGTTTTGTTGGGCATCCCGAACGGTAATCATCAATTCTTCACCTGCTTGCCAATCCACAATCTCCTGGTGTTTCTTTTCGCTTTGGCTCTGCAACTGAACAACAAAAACAACAACACTATATACGGGTGTGTCCGAAAAAGGTGGTACCCCCAAATCATCCATTTTGATAGGATTTTCCATTATAAACCATCCATTTTGGGGTTCCCTATTTTTGGAAACACCCATATATTGTCCACCGAGTAACAGTGGCAAATGAAGGTTTTATAGGGATCCCTACTACTAAAAATGTAATCATCCAATAGTGGTGACTGTTGCTGGGTGAGGGGTGAACCCGATGTATATGGCAAACAAACAAAGAGCAGGCCTTGTTGAAGGGGCAATGCTCTTGTACAAGGGGTGAAATATTACCTCTTGGTTATTTAGGAAATATTGTATCCCCCCACAACCCCTAAACAATTAAAACTATTTTTGTTCACCCATGCAAAAATGAGGGGATTGGAAGACTAGCCATGTTAATTTTCAGGGGTGTAACCCAGTTTCGCACAAAAAAGTCCAAACTCACCCAACCCTTTCAAAGGTACAAGGTGACATGGGGCCCCTAAAAATGGCCGAAAATAAATGGGTTTCACACGGGTTATTTCACCCCTATAAGTGAGCGACAAAAGAAACCTTCTTACTTTCCATTATACTAGTTGTTTAATAGGAATCCTTATAATGGTTTATTGTAGTCAATGTAGCTGTGTAGTAAAATCCCCTATATACCCCAAAGACAACGCAGGTCTTACGATTGTGCAATTGTTCGGTGATCTTTTTGGGTGATCTTACCATTTTCTTTGGACAACTATTCACAGAGTTCTGGTAGCATCATTTTTGATAGACCGATCCAAATAATGTCAAACACGACCATTTTTGAGGAATATTTTACCCTTAAACAAATGTGGAAAAAGTCAATTGTCCCACCAAAAGACTTCCAGAGTCATCAATTTGTTGGAAGACTTGGCTAGGTTTTTCCGTAGAAAACCCAATAAAATGCTCACACATCTTAGGTTTTGAAGTTCACTCTACATATCTACCCTAGGGATCCAAATACCTCCTGTTTTAGGTATGTTTTTGGGGTCCAAATACCGAATCTCAGGGGGTGTTTGGATCCCTGGGGCTACCCCAAGTAGGTACACATTTCACACCAAATCCAATGAGGTTTGACGGATGTCCAAGGGGCTTTTTTGTCAGGATCCGACCCTTCGGTTGAGTGGAACATAAATATACCATTTTGGTCGAATTTGTCGAGTGGAACAAAAGATTCTGAAGAATCCGACCCAGATATACCAATAGGAAAAAGAAACAATCAAGGCTTGCCGCTTCAAATTTCTATCAGAGAAGGTAGGATGTGAAACACGGGTATACCTTTTCCCTAGGGATCCAATCACCTTCTGAGAATGGTAATGGCCTTGCTGAGGAGGTGATTATACACCCCAATCATCATCTGACAAGGTGATTGGATCCCTAGGGTTTGTCTGTGGGGAATAGTTTCCCGGGGAAACGGATGGGGTGATGTTTGCCTAATTTTGGCCGCTTTTTGCTACTTAAAAACCCATCTCCTGCAGCACAATCTTCATATCACCCTTCTTGGCTGTTTCAGCCAAACGCGTCCAAACCTGTTGGAGAAGTTTGACGTTCGGAACCGACGTTCGAAAAGAACTCTCGTCCGAGAGGTCGGGAGTACTTGGTTGGTCGACAGTTTTGAGATACACTCCCTAAAACCAACATGACCCTGAAAGTACTGTTGATGGAAGAAGTCCTGCACCAACTGGGATGTAAGAAATCCCTGTAAATAAATGGATTAACTACCAACCTCAACTGGTTCACAGGGTCTCTTCCATCAACAGTAGGACATACCAAAAGAAAAGTGGTCTTTCCAATCAAAACAAAGGTCATTGGGGTTCCAGGTATACCTACATTTGGTTGATTTCTATGGTTAATGTAGGTAAAATATACCATGACCATGGATGGTATGGGATTAACATGTCAACCCCTGTCTCTTTTCAAATGCTCAAGGCCCTTTCCAGGTTGGGGAACAATCAACGAAAAAATTGCCCCCGCCAATGGGCCCCCATGGGAAGCTGAACACCCCCCCCGAAACTGCAACAAACAGCTACGGTGTTGTAGGTGAACATGCCAAATCCATGGATCATAAATCATATCATATGGGATGTAACAATATGATATATATATATATACCAGGTGATTCAAGCCGCCGTGACCCTTAAAAAAAAATCCCGGATCGTTGGAGGTCACCAACATTCACCTTTGAGTTCGGGTGACGTGATTTTCAACCATCCCAAAAAAGGTCATGAGTCATAAATGTGAGCAAGGCAGGGAGTTGATTCAATCCAGGGGGTATACAACTTAACAGCGTTTTTTTGTTCAAGACTAAGCCATCATACTCTCCTGGCTTACAACACGTCTCACCATGGGAAAATGAAACATTATCCTTCAAAAGTGCATTGGGATCGATTGGGTGTTGGTTCACTGGAGGCTAACCCTGAAAAAAAATCTCCGGAGGAAAAAAAAACATGCAACAAATTTGAAGAGACTCTGGACCACCAAGTGTCACACGTCTGGAACTAAAAGTCGCATTTTTTGATGAGATGACATTCGACCGACTATACCCCAACCATACCCCAAACAAAAGTCAGAATTGCGAATCTTCAATCTATTGCATAACCCTAGGCTTCCAAACGCCTTGTGAGGAAGTATTTGGACCCCAAAAACATATCTACCTAAAACACCTTCCCAGGAACTATTTAGAAGACCAGGGTAAACAAAAACACACCATAGTCAGCTTGGCCTGCTGATATTTTTCGCAGCTTCACCGATCCAAACAAAATACTTATCTTTTGGGAACTGCTCTCAACCTGTAAGAGTCCCAAAAGGAGGTTAGTAAACGGAGGTCGCAACCTTGAACCGAAAGGGACCAAATCCTTTATGATTGTTACAGGGCGGGGGGCAGAACCCAACCTATCTTATGTAAAATTCTTATTAAAAAAAAACATGGCTGTTTCCAAAAATAGGGGGGCCCCAAAATGGACGATTTACAATGGAAATCCCTATTAAAATGGATGATTTGGGGATGCCAATATTTTTGGAAATGCCCGAAATGCCCACATTGTTCCCTGAATGTGTTGCTTTCAAAACCGTCAATACAACAATCGTCTGTCTTGTTTGAGCCACCTATCTGAAAAAAAATATGCGCAAATCAACTGTAGCATGGCAACCCTTAGGTCCCCTGATAAAATCTTTTTTTTTTAGTGGGTTGCATGTAAAATCCCAAAAAAACTCAAGGGAGCTGCAACGGGAATTTCCGGTAATGATAGGTAATCATCTTCCAAAACCTTCAAACGAAACAACGGGTTGCACCTTGAGACGTGGTTTGCCATGAATATCCAAAGTGCCAATCTCAGGGTGCGACGTGGGTTGTTTGTGCGGTTCGGTGGGGGTATTTCGATTGGTTTTGCAAGGGACACAACCCGGTGGGTCAGGTGAGGTGGTGAAAATGGTTACCTTGAAAAACTTACCCTCCCTGAAAACTAACATGGAACCTGAAGATGGATCCCGGGAAAAGGAGATTCCGAACTTAGAAACCTCCATTTTTTGGGTGCTAAGTGCTATGTTAGTTTTACGGGGAGGGGGGTAATTCATAGTGAAAATGGTGGTATATATGGGTGTTTCCTAAAATGGTGGTACCCCCAAATGGATGGTGAAAAAAATGGAAAACCCTATGAAAATGGATGATTTGGGGGGCTACCGCCATTTTAGGAATTTTCAGATACTGTTGGAATGGGGGGCCCCGGCCCGCTGTTTAACACCCCCCTGTTGGATCCTTTTGAAAAGGGATATATCATCCATAAATACCCACTGTATCAGGTGTATATGGGGTTGATTAAGGGTGTAAGTATATACCATCCTTTTGATATTGCCCGCCAGTTTCCCGATGACTAGTACTGGAAGGAAAAGGCTTGTGTATCTTTGGAAGGAGTTCATATATTCATGTTGGTGTAACTACCCTGTGATTTGGGGGACTCTGGGGTTCTTTAGCTCCTCATAGAAGGAAAATACATCATCCCTGTTAAGGAGTTCCCCCAATATCATAGGGTAGCTAAACAGGTTTTCAAAAGGGGGGGGGGGGTGTAGTGAAGAAATATGACCTTTCAATCTTGATTGGTAGAAAAACAACCATTAAAGAAAAAACTGGCTACTGTTGATGGAAGAAATCCGGCTAACCACCTGGGATGTAGAAAAGCCTTATAACTACGTGGATAAACTACCAAACTCAACTGGCGAGCCGGATGTTTGCTTGAATCGGTGATCTTTTAATGGAAATGCTGCATGACGCTGTCCACGACAAATGGTGCCCCTCTGAAAAACATATGTCCGTCAAATCAATTTTCACCTTTCTTTTTCTTTTTGGGGTAAAGATATAGAGTTCTAGATACTTCAGTAGTTGCAAACAAACTGGAACAAATCGCAGGCTCGTCAGGCCTGGGTGGGGAGGCTGAGGAGGATTCTGAACATCAGAAATCCCAGAAACCTCAGCTCCTTGCAGATGCAGGCTCAGAGGGAGCCTTTCGCGAAAGTTTGATATTTTTAAGAAGGCAAACATGGCGTGGCCACTGAAGTTGTCCCGCTCGTCAACCCCGGGAGCGTGCAGCCAAGAGAAAAAATGTGGCCCGCGTGCTCTGTACACTCCTGACAACTGAATGGAAAAAGGAATTGAATTTCGATTCTTGGAGCACAGACCTCCAAAAGCTCGTAAGCCTTGGAATGAAATACTCTGTCAATCTCTGTCAAGTATTAGCACAGTTCTCCGAGTGGCTAGGAACTCCGAACTCCGGGTGGCCCAACGTCCCCGGAGGGAAAAACTCTTTGAGCTCCGAAGTCGATTTAACACTTTCTTGTCAACAACCCACCAAAAACAAACATCTTCCCCCAAATGGTGGTTTTTCATGGTGATTTACCATATGGTAGAATCCATTAAAAAAAAACCTTACACCGCAGAAATCTAACATAGATACCAAAAATGGCCATATTGTAAGCCGGAGTCCACCTTTTCCATCCAGCCCATCATTTTGGGTATCGGTATCCAGCCGTTAGTTTTCGGGGATGAAAGAAAAAAATCCAAGAAAATCATCCAACCTCAATCGCAAGGAATCCGGAGCCTAAATACTATAATGAAGGACACCCCAATCATCCACTGACAAGGTGAGCCAGGATCCCTACAAAAATATGTTCAATACCTAAATTGGAAACATAAACAGCTGTGTCTGAGGCATTTTTAGGCTGTTTTGTGGCACCAGTCTTCCTCATATCATAGCTTCCCTATAGGGAAGTAGTGCTTACCAGCCGAAAAAAATCCAAGTCCCCAAACATTGCCCTCTTCGATAGCGTTATCTCCACTCTCGCGGATGGTGAATTGCGTGTTGGACACGCCCAAGACCTTTCCACCCAACACAGGCCTCGCCAGGTTGAGAAACAAAAAAACCTCAAACTGCAACACTTGTTTTCCCCAAAGACTCTAGACTCTAGGCCCCAGGGATCCTGGCTCACCGAACGTCAGAGGATGAGCAAGGGGTGTACAATCACCTCTGAAACGCAAGGTATTGAGGTCATCACTACCATTGTCAGAAGGTGAGCCAGGATCCCCAGGGAGGTATGATTTATCATATTTATATTACCTACATTTGGATTGATGTTTGTGGTAAATGAATAGGGGAAATTTATATACCATACATTGAGTCTTGAGTGTTTGGGGGTTACGAGATCTTATGAATTATGTTTGGGTTTCAGGAGGGTTTCAATATCCCCAAAAGACTAGTCTTCCATACCTTGTGAGGATCGGTGTTTGCATCTACTGAGGTTCGGTCTTCGGGAGGTTCCATTCACAGCTCATCACTATTTCACCAAACATTTCAGGCACCTCAAATGGAGGAATCCTGAACCTTATAAGGCTATTTTGGGGGTATGTTTTCCCTTATATAAGTCTTACATGCAGCTTATACAGGTGAGTACCTCCATTTTAGGTACCTGAAATGTTTGGTGACTATTTGGAGGATTTTGGAAGATTAGGGTATAGCTGTCCTTCCTGAAATTTAACCTAGACTCACAGATACCCAAAATAGCCATGTTTGAAATGAGATGCTTTTTTACGAACCCTCATGATTGGTCGGTATTCATGCTAAATTTCCAGGTTGCAAGTGGTACAAGGTTTCTGAACCATCAACAGTTCGGACATGTCTCCCTTTTTTGTAACTTTGCTTCCTGGTTTTTGGAGCTTTTCAATGTGTGAAAATGGTAGCACGGTAGAACCTTCACCGTTTCGAAAGGCAATCACTCATTCTACCTGTAAATTTCGTGCCGACAAAAGGCAATTCAGATATGCTACCTACCACCCTGTTCTTCGAATGGTGATAGAATGATGATTTCATGATTTACCCTGGTAGAAATCAGAAAAAGAAACACTCAAAAAATCAAACCAAACATGGAATCATCTAATATATTTACCAACTTGAATTTCAAAAAGCATACCATTTGGAACCGCCCAGGTATGATAGTTGGTGGTTCAAATCCGGATTCCGGGTTCAAGTTGTTTTCAAGAACGAGTCTTGCCTAAGACACCAAAATCATGAGCATCAAACCGCACATTGCCCTGAGAAATAAGGCCTGCTTAAAGGGAATCTGGTGCCGAACGATCCCTTCAGAAGGCCAGGGATATTGGGAGAAAAAACAACCCATTCCCTTTCAAGAGTTGGGGCACTACTTGGAGGATGGCCCCCCATTTAGTAAGTGGTTGGCTAAGGGGGTTATAAGCCATTTATATCTAGTACCCCTACTTGGGGGACTTACGAAACCATGGTTACTAACCACTTACGAAGCGGGACAAAGCCTCCACGTAGGGGACAGGTTTCACAAAACTATACGCTTACCTCAAACCATCAAAACCTCAAACCATCAAAAGGTGATATCCAAGGTCCCCTGCAAGCGGATCGTTTCGTACTTCTGTCCATGAAGTGTAATCAAAGCCTAAGGTGAGACTGAGACGCACGATAGTTATTGCAGCAACAAAAATTATCCAAGCCAACACCCATAGGATCCATGTATGGTATATTTACCTACATTTACCATAGATTTAAGCCAAATGTTGGTAAATATGCCATACATGGATCCTATGGGACATGAAATCCTGATCAAAATCCAAAAATCACGAAAATTCATGTAACAGCATGAAACCTTGGCAACCCTTTGGTCCCCTGCTAAAAGTTCAACTTTTAGTGGGGCCCACAGGTAAAATCCCACGATCAACTCTCAGGGGCGTTCAGGGAATAAGGCGATCAACTAAGATGTGCCAAGTAACAGCATTTGAAAGACTACTGGAAATTTCCTCACCCTTCTTAACAATCTCACAATGAGATTGTAGAGCTAAAAAAAGCAATCACGATAAATTCTTGTTCCATCGACTGGTCAATGAAGAATTCCCGGGACAACAACCCGAGGGGTATGGAAGCGCGTTCACTCGGCCCACGGAACCGCAAGAAATCCTGAGTTTCATCTACCAATGCTTTGTGTTTCTTTCATGCGCTTTAATAGCAAAAGAAACGTTGCATCTAATACAATACCAAGACGCTCAATGAGGCTAGGTGTATTTTACCTAATGTATATATGTACACTCCCTGAAACTAACAAAAAAACCTGAACATAGGCCATCCCAAAAGGAAACGATCGTATTCCAACCAACCACTTTTAGGTGCGAAAATGTTAGTTTCAGGGAGGGTATATGTAACATACCCCCATAAAGTACACTCTGGAAATCGAACGTAACGTACTATGGCTCATCCGAGCTTATGAACTACCACCAACTTGGAATGACCTCCAGCGTTTGATTAAGTCACTTGAATAAAAGTTCAATTTTTGTATTTCCCACACTCAATAGGTATAACTGCAAGGTCAGATGTTGTTTTTGAAACTCATTCTTGATTGATAAGGAAAGTGTACATGGTGACATGGTGAGCTATTTCTCGACAAGAACCGTTTCGAAGAACAACGTGCCCTCATCCACGATGGCTGTCTACTGCAGGTGCTCAAGGAGCCACATTGATCGACTCCATGACAATTGAGCCACGAAAAAAAAAAAACACGTTCCATTACCCTCCCGAAGTTTAACATAGCCCCTGAAAAGATACCTTCCCAATAGGAAAGTAGTCTTACCATCATTTTTCAGCGGCTATATTAAACGTCGGGGGGGTATACTGGTTGTTTAATAGCATCCTTGTACTGGTGTATGAGCCTTTTTTTCATTGCTCAGTTTGCCCAGGAGTCCTTCTTTTTTCTCGGCAGCCTATATTGAACTGTAGCGTGCCTTTCAATTTTGCTCAAATGATCCTATAAACTCCTGAAATGGAAGTTCTTCTTAGTAAACCATAGTAAACCTCCCTGAAATGGAAGTTGTTTCATGATACCCTTCCTCCGATACTCATGGTTCAGTGGAAAACGGGATGTCTCCAATAGTAGTTTCCTTTCTGGCGATTCGAAACATATGGGCCTTGCCAAAAGGAAACTCATCTCCCAACCGTCATTTTTAGGATTACCCTCCCACAACTGCACCAAGCAACACGGTGGAGGAAGGGTTTGGCTTCAGTACCGATCTCCATGGTACCACCCTGGGAAGGAATCAGATTTGCTTGTTTGGAGGGGGTTGACTTTCCATTTTTTTGGGGTGAAAAACCCATTGGAAAAAATATAGGTCACGATGGTTTCCAGCTTAAACTTAGATAACTTAGATGGTTTGGGAGAATTGGCCAGTTCTGCTTGAGGTTGATTCATTGATGGTGGAATGATTGGTTGATGATGGGTATCTTCATATATCCTGGATTTTTGGAACACAACCCAAGTTGGAAAATAACAAATGGCAGTGATTGTAAGGAATAAATTGGGCCTACAACCTACAACGGTAAGAATATACCCTGGAAGTCGATTAAGAAGAAGTTTTCTAGATGGAAGTTTGAAAACAACAATTCACTAACGACTGGTAATCTAGGTGATGGTTTCAACCCAATAAAAAAAATATGCGGAACGTTTCCGCATTCCACTTTGAAACCACCACCTGCCCTACTTGTAGTTTAAGAGAAACCTCATCGCCACGGAGTAGGTTCTGGAACTTCTTAAAGAAGTTAGAACACAGGAGGATGCCAAAAAAACCATCCGTTTATATATTCCTGTATTTCCCCTACATGTTCCCTAAGGAACCCGATTGGGATTTCCAGTTGAAACTCAGACCCCAAAACCCCCTTTACCTTAGGAAGCCACTCGGAGAACCTGCGGGCGTGGAATCTGAGGTTTTTTTTTCCTGGATGAGCCCAACCTTGACCCAAATGTACGTCGCTTGCAGATGGATATCCTTGTCATCAAAGACCAAAACGCCTGGAATCGGCAGGTGGAAGGGACAACAACAAAACACCACTACAACCAGTGACGATACTATATGAACTACTGTATATGAAATCCTGTTGCTTGATAGTGATCCTTATTACTTACAATGGTAGTTATTTCAGAAATCATTGTGCTTCTTATGTTTTTTTAAGTGATTCTTATTTATGGTGATTCTGATAGCCCTAAATAACTGGACAGGATTTCATCCCATAGAGAAAATGAACAGTCAATCGTAGGTGACTCACCTGCAATGTGTCAGATGAATGGGATGCTTGGAGGATCATCCCAGTTAATCAGTGATTAATAACCATGGTTAGTAAGTCCCCTAAGTAGGGTTGTTCCCCTTACAAATGGCCTAAATGGCTTATAAATGCGGGTTACCAAGTACTTACTAAGTGGGATGATCCTCCAAGTGCTTTATTTGATTCGGAATTAAACGACATTTCCAATGGCTGCTCAACACACCTCCCCGAAGTACCCTTCTCAGAAATAAGGGTTTAATAAGGCCTCAAGGGAAGCCAATGGTTAATAATGCTGTAGATTTCTGGGGGGCGTACGGTGTTCGGAAGGGTAGGTTGACCAGCCATATTTTTACCACTCTTGACGGGGAAACAATTCCAGTTGACTTTCTTCAAACCGCGAAGAAATCCTCCAAAATACTGTTGATGGAAGAAATCCTGCACCAGTTGATAGGTGGTTTATACCATTATTTACAGGGTTTTATACATTCCAGGTGGTGCAGGATTCCTTCCATCAACCGTATCACTTTGAACGCCTATAGTTTTCACGTGAAAAGGTATTGTCAATGCGGTGTCATTCATTACAGGGCATTTTCTTGTGATTTTTCCTCACAGTACAGGGGGGTCATGAAATATTTCCAACCCCTAACAAGGCACAATTTATACAAGGGCAAATAAATGAAAAAAAGGTCATTCATTTGAATCAAGTTTGATTCCCTTCCATATGGGTACTTTTGAATAACCCATGCCTTTGCACGCCACAAAACGTGTTTTTTTTTGAAATGGTTTGTTTCTTTCAGCAATTTCCATGCAAGTCCAGCCCCAGCCTTCCACTGTCAGAATCAACAGGATTGGTGTGTCTTCATCCTGAGTTTCGGACGAGATTTTGAGACCGAGACAACAAAAGGATCCCCATCTTTGATACCGGGTTTATAAGGACACTTTACTAATCTACCTTTTGGTATTTGTGCCATCTGTTTTGACCTTGAGGTAACTAGTTGGTGGTAAACCTTTATTGGCTGGTGGTTTTCAACCCACTTGGAAAAAAATAGTCAAATTGGAAACCTTCCCCAAGGATTGGGGTGAAAATAAAAAATATTTCAAACCACCACCTAGTATTGGCTCTTGGTCGATGCAGTCCCACAAATACAAAAAAAACAAGGAAACCCAGCTGCATGGCCAAAATTTGCCAGAACATCCTACCAACAAAAACACTTTGATGGTTTATACCCTCATGTTTGAAACCTATAGACCCTATAGATCTTTTGATTAGAAACTTTCTGCGAACAACAGCTCTACGTCCCCCCCCCCCCCGTGTATCCAGCATTCAAAATGCCATTTTCGGACGGGGGGAAAGGGTGTACCTCTTTCGGTGTGCCTTTCTCCCGTCCAGTCATGTTCTTTTTGCACCGCTTCTGCTGTTCTTGCTCCAAATTCACAGCTGGGCTTTTTCTGCATCCCAGCTTCGAAGATCGATACACCAGGCGCCCTTTTACCTTTACAGGGCCATGCTTCGAAGAGCGATACATCCCCTGCCATAGGGCCATGCTTCGAAGAGGGATAAACCCCCTTTCACCTTTGTAGGGCCATGCTTCGAATAGCGATACACCCAGGCGCCCTTTCAAAAAAATACGGCCATGCCACAGCGTTTCAAGCCATTGATCCGCCGCCATTTTTTCCTCCAGACTTTAACAACGAGAACAACAACAACAACAACAACAACAACAACAACAACAAGAACAACAAGAAAAACAACAACAAGAAAAACAACAAGAAAACAACAACAAGAAAAACAACAACAAGAAAACAACAACAACAACAACAACAACAACAACAACAACAACAACAACAACAACAACAACAACAACAACAACAAGAAGTATCTTTCCCTTAAGAATCATTGGATCTCCAAACAGGAAGCCTCTTGAACTTCTTGTCAGATCCCATGGGTGATTTTGGAAAACCCAGAAAAAAAACGGTCAACAGCTGGAGTGACCCAAAAATGCGGGAGACAGGTGGACTCCGAAATGATTGAACCCCCTATGGTATATTTACCTACATTTACCATATTTTACCATTAAAAACAACCAAATGTAGGTAAGTACACCAAATACACCATACATGGATGATCTGGGTATGATCATTTTTGGTATCAATTTGTTAGATTTCTGGGGTAGGTAGGTTATCTGCAACATCTTGCGGAAGGTTGAAAGTTTAGCCATCTAACCAAAGAAAGAAAAGCCGTGAGATTGAGATTCCAAGACTTTAGGAAATGGTCGCAGTAGTGTGGAACATTACACAAATAATTAGCCATCTTACCTGGGCAAAACTTAGGTCCCCTGCTAAAGGTTTTACTTTCAAAAACTCCGCCAAATTAAAAGGGGCAAACTCAGGGTATTTTCGGGACTATGAACCAACAATTTGTCAAGTTAAAGAAGGACAATCTTCCCATGACCAATCCATGTCGGCTTGAAATTTCAAATGAGCCAAGTTCAACAAGGGTTGATTCATTGGATGAGTCTTTGATGATCTCGAAGGATGATGGGTGATAAATTCCAGAGCCCATACCATCCATGGGACTGGTACATTTACCTACATTCACCATAAAAATCACGCAAATGCAGGTAAATGCTCCATACATGGATAGTACCTTCATGGGATTTCTTTAATTCCCAAACCTGTCTCTCCAAACAATCGAGAGGATCCTATATTTCTTGTGTGCCGTTCCTTTCACAGCGAATCTACCTAGAGTTGTACCTAGTACTTCGTCCAACTTTAAACATCCAATTTTTTGAAGCCCGAAACAGCGGCATGCAAGGACAACTAATCCTCCTGAGATAAGTTCATTTGTTTTGTATAATATCCTACTTATCAACCATACAAGTAGCTTGGCAAACCTTAAAAAACCAACTCTGTTTTGGAGGTTCTTCAAGGATTCTACAGGGTAGCCACCAAAAAAAAACTTATATACGAAAAAAACAACTCCCTTAAAGCCTCTCAAGTTTTGGGAGGCTCCAAAAGTCCATAAGATTCATGCATGATATATTCACCTATACATGAATGGTTGATCTTTATGGATCTTTGTGGGATAAATGTACTAGGTAAATACACAATCGTCCCATGGATGCTATGGTTTTCGGATGTTTCTTACGGGATTTTGTTGGGTTTCCGGACCAACATAATTGCCTGACCATCAGGAATACTGACCAAGGCGTCTGCGATGGGAGGCTCCTACCACGATGGCTAGGGGTAAACAGGGGGGGTGGGCCTCCACAGGAAATTCAAAAAAATGTGTTAAAATTTTGAAATTTGCTATCAGATGGTGGGGCAAAGGAAAGAACATATTAATATTATCATCATTATTATCTGCTTGGTGGTTTCAACCCATCTGAAAAATATTATAGTCAAAATGGGAATCTTCCCCAAATAGGGGTGAAAATAAAAAATACTTGAAACCACCACCTAGATTACTATGAAAATGATGGTTTCCAAAAGGAATTTCCTTTTCCAGGGACTTCTTTTCAGGTTCCATGTTAAAATTTCAGGGGTGTATTCCCCAAATGGCGGGCTTTTTTTCATGCTGATGTTCATCCCGTGGGATCCCAATCCCTAAAAAAATCACCAACAATCCGACACAAAACCCTACTTATAGGGGTTGTAAGTCCAGTTATAACTAGTAGGGGCCCACCTTGTATGAATCATGAAAATTGGTGATTTGTTTTTTTTTCGGAGCGAGGTCTACAACTCGCTAAGGTCTCAATCCAAAATAGCTGATGATCGCCGATAGCATCAATGATGGACAAAAAAAACATCAGATATCAGGAGCTACTGGGATGTCCATGGAACTTAGTAACTCGATTATAAGCCCTGTAAAAGTAGGTTGGATACGTCCCCTAAATAGGTGAAATCAAATCCACCAACTTACTAACGAGTTCCCATCATCCATGGACACCCTAGCAGTGATTCTCTCAACTTCGGAAGCGACAAAAAAAAAGCCGTCCTGATTGGCCCAAGTATCCAACAAAGACCATCGATCCAGATAGCGCCAACCAACACCGGGTTTCACCCAAGCACGACCAGCACCTGACACGAAGATAATGAGTTCTTAACCGTAGGTGATTCATCAGGGGATAGTTGGATGTACCCCTATATTTTGGGAAATCCCTAAATAATCCTAAAGGGTTCCTTTAACCCAAAAAATATCCGGTTCGTTTTATTTTTGTTTGCTATTTTTGGGAGAAATTTCCCCTTCCGTTTTTTTAAAGTTAATCTCACCTGCTGAAAAACAAAAGTGAAATTTCAGGGAATGAAATATCTAACCCTAAGGATCCAGATATGTCCTAAGAAAAGGATTATATCTACAATCCTATTCTGGGGATAGGATTTAGACCATCAATCCTACTCGATTGGGAGGGGTCTGGATTCTTAGGGTAAAGCAATGCTTGGTAAATTGTTTTGTTCAGTTTGGGGTTTTTGAAGCCTCAAATGGTGGACATTAACATGGATATCCAACAAGGGTGGACCCCGTCACTTACCGTTATACATGGAGATATAACTGGGGTATACCTTATAACCCCCCTGTTACCCATTTTTTTTGGCCTAAAGAGGTCATAAATCCGAAAAACATCTGGTAGGGGCCCACCTTGTACTAGATGTCCCATTATTTCATGTCTTCCTTCAGCAATGATGAATAAAGGAACACTAGTTGGTGGTTTCAACCCCTTTGAAAAATATTAGTCAAACTGGTTCACTTCCCCAAGTAGGGGTGAAACTAAAAAATATTTGAAACCACCACCTAGGACCAAATGTAGGTAAACCCTGCAAGTCAAGCCGACCATTAAAACAATAAATCCACTGGAATTGTTGATGAAATAAATCCCTACAGAAAATCCCACGGGTCTTTTCGCTTCAAGACCCCCTTGGAGAATTAATGGCGTTTCCTTGGACTCCCGTGGGTATTTATACCAGTCCCATGGATCTTACAGGGAAACAAAACCCCTCAACTCAGCGCTGCCTGCGACGAAAAGTTTTACCTTGGCAAACTTTGGACGAGGTCTTGGAGAATCATCCCAGGACTTGTATGCGGTTAAGAACTGTGGTAAGTCCCCTAAGGATCGGGTTGTGGGACCCCTTTCCAAATGGCCATTAACATGGCTGACAAAATGGGGGTGATCCTATCTACTCCAAGTTTCTGGTGGTTGGACATGGATCTTTTGTCTGTGCCCCATAGGTGATCTATCCTGAAACGCCAGAGATCCGGGGTGAACATAGAAAATGTTTGAGTTGCCACCAACCAATGATTCATGATTAAAAAATCTGCTTGAAGAAAAACATATCAATGCCAATCTAGTCTTTGTAGCATCAAGGAAGTGAAACAATTGTGGCCCATGAAGACGGGTGCCCGGTCTCGAGAGGAGCTATGTTCCAGTTCCATGATTATGTTGGCAGGCCTAGTTTCCAATTTCCTGAAGACTCAAGGGGAATCACTGCGTGTAGGTTTCAGATAGGTTTCAGGTTTGTTTTCAATTGTATGTGCTTTCACCATCACCATCACCATCATCATCAACATCAACATCATCGTCGTCATCATCATCATCATCATCTTCTTCTTATTTTTCTTATTCTTCTTCATCGTCGTCATCGTCATCATCATCATCATCATCATCATCATCATAATCATCATCAAAAAATCATCATCATCAACATCACCATCACAAATCATCCAACATCATCCAAACATCATCTTATCCAACCATCCACCCTCCAATCCACAATCCCTTTCTTCCCCGAAAAAAAAAGTGTCTACCAAAAATCCACCGATAAATCGATAACTCTCACTACCAGGTCACACTTGGACGGAAGATGTCCTTGTTTCGAGGACTTGTGACCTCAAAAAAAAAACTCAGCCTCCATGATCCACTATCAAGAGACAAGCCAATTGGTGAAAGTCTACATCAACGTCAAAAGTCCCTCGTCAAAACAAGGTGACTCATCATCTTACTGTTGCAAACAAACGATTTGTTGTCAATTGTTCCGACTTTTTGTTTCAAGGAGAGACGCCAAGAAGTCAAGCATTTCTAGTACATGCTAGTCTTGACAGGAACAATGATCGTCTTGGAATTGAACTTTACATCTTGGAAGAAACAAATGACAAATGCCATGCATTTATACAATTTCCTTATTAGACATTCCAAAAATCCAGAATGGGTAGTGTGTCCATGTGTTGACATGTACTTCCCCCAACAATACTGAGATTCGGGACACTACACTATGACATAAAAGTGCAAAAACGAATTGATATCTTTCCTAAACAAATCATGTAAACCATGTAATTCCCTCAAAAAGGTTTAGTCACATTAGCCTGCTTCACTAGTTGATACTTTACCACAGCACCGGTTTCGGAACAAACTTGTCTCTTGGGCATCTTTCCCCCAACTCTTGGGTTTCCCCCAACGCATTTCACAAAGGTTGCTGCCACCTGTTTTGGATGACAATGAAGTGTGGTGTCGTGGTGGTGGTTGGGGTTGGAAATCTAACTTAACCACCTGGGTTGAAGAAGGCTCTGGGAGGAGGATTATATATAACTTACCCACTAATGATTTTAACCTGATTTTTGACCAACAGTCTCAACAGGAAGACGGGATTGCAGGACTATATTTAGAAAGGAGATATACAAACACATTGTACCATAGTGTATGTAGATATGTAAACATACTATATAAAGTGTGAAAATCAGATATATACAAATTGATCATGATATTTGTACATAGCATGTTAAGTATATTCTAGGATATAGTCTTAATCTATAATGTACATGTGTGGTCAAAACAACCACATGGAATCGTCCTGAACGTTCAAGAAGCGTTCAAATAATAAGTTTTTTTCTGGTAGCCTTGAGTCGAAAAGACCATCGCTCTTAACAAAAGGGTTTACTGAAGCACCAACGCCAGGGACTAGTACTTTTCATGGTCTTGGACTTCTAGAGAAAAATGCATTCAAAAGCATGTGGTAACACAGGAATCTGAGGTCAATCTGATCATAAATCACTGACTTCCAATTTCTTATTAAAAAAAACACAACACGTATACGACTAAAGATGCGAATAAGAGTAATTAACAACTACCCTCCGGTAAACAAACATAGCTGGCTGGAAAATCCCCATCTTGAATAGGAAATACATCGACTCATTCATGGTGGGTCCATTTTCCAGCCAGCGAACTGTTAGATTACCGGAGTGTGCCAACCTCTTTCGGGGATGAAAAAACGGGCAACAATCAAGACGGTTTAAAACCCGGGCAAACATCCCCATCACCTCCGCAACCACACAGGTGTAGCCATTGAATTCCACGGTGATTGGCGCCTTAGGAGGGCGTTAACGGTCCCACGCGACACGCTTCGGGTCCCCGAAACGAAACGGTTTTGGTTGGGTTTCACGTTGATATAAACATCCCTAAGAATCACGGGTAACCCTGCTTAAAAGGAGGGGTTTGGGATGTGTTTTTTCGCAGGGGTCGGAAGGATTTCCAGTCTCCACCAGTTTCTTGAGATCCCATGATTCTTAGGGATGATCCATTCATGAAGTTCTCAACAACTCAAGATGAAAACAACACAATCCACATCCTAACAATTCTCCAAAAAAATCCCATCAAGAAATCCCTACTTCCAAAAAACTTAAATTGCCGCATACCATTTCAAGGGGAAACATGACTCAAACCATCCAATTTCCCAATTGATTCTTCGGTTGATCCAATTTAGGTTAACTTGTTGAACAGCTTCCATATTTTTCGGTCATCAGTCCTCGTGTTTCTGAGTTGCAACCCAGTAGTATCGGATATGATCGGATATTTCTGTTAAGTCAAGCCGTGTTTTTGTTACAGATGGCAATATTTTAAATATACCACCCTTCGGAAAGGGTATCTTGAAAAATCAAACACGAGTTCTTTGAGTGCGTTTTTGTTCACATTTCCCAAACACTCAATGTATGGTATTTACCTACGTTTACCATGAAAAAAAAGCAACTGGATGTAGATAACCAGCCGCCCATGCCCATCTAGCCGCCTTTTTTCCATGAAATCGAAGAAGCTTTTTGCTGCATGAATCAAATGCTGCTGTTCTATGAAACACGGCCCAAAAAAGACTACTTTTGACATGGTCCTGAAATTCAAGGCTATTCTTTTGAGAAAATTCCAACAGACCCCTTGAACATACCCTGGGTACCCGAAACCATAAACAGGTGGTTGAGGGTCCGTGGGTTATGTTCCAGGGGTGGAATTTTCTTACCCTAAGAATCCTGACCCCTCAAAAGTGGCCAATCGGAGGGTCCAAGGATTCTTGGGGTTGATATAATCCTCACAAGTTCAGCCTTTTTTGGGGGAAACAACCTGGTTAAAACCTTTTATTTTTCCAGGAAGTCTTAAATGGCAAGTTTTTTGTGGTTTTCTTTCACCCGAAACGGGACCCTAAATGGGACCCTCCATTGATTACAGTGAAGTTGCTCATGGCAGTAAGTGATTCTATCATTTTCACTAACCAGAACTACTTGGACTGAACCAAACGGTTGTTTTCTTTTCTAGGATTTGCATGTTCGATGCTTGGAAAAAGTTAAAAAACATATTTTCCCAAATGGTGGTCTTATTAACCAAATCCAAGGTTTTTAGACATATTTTTGTTGGGGGGGGGTTCCAAAAAGTCATGTACATCAAATCATCTCGATGACTCCAAATGGAGAGTTGATCATCCAACAGCAGCATGGATGAAACCTTTCTTGAAGCGCTCGCCCAGAATTTTTCGTTGCTGCGCTGGTTTGTGTGGGGTTTGAACGAGTGGGCAAAGAAACATACAAAAAACACCAGGTCATGTCAAGAAAAAACAAGTATAGCCGTGTATATAGTCATAGAGCCATAGGAAAAAATATGGAAACATCCCATTGAGATTGAGATGCAAAAGAAAACATCATATAATATGTTCTTTCGACCGGTCCCATGGATCCTACAGTATGGGTTTCAGTTCAAAGTGGTTAGAAATTGCTTTCTTTTTCGAAACAAAAAAATCCAACCGCCCTTTGGGTTCGAAAAAGTCACCTAGGTAGAACACTCCCAACGGGAGAGCGTTGGTTGAGGCGTTTTTCCCTGAGATCGCAACCAGGTGTGTGGCCTTGTCCATATTGAGCCAATTCTTGAGCAGTTGCCCTAAAACATATATTTCCCTAAGGATCCATACCCTTCCCAATCGAGTAGGTTTGATGGTCCCAATCCCATCCCCACAATAGGATTGTAGGGTTAACCCCTTTCTTAGGACATACCTGGATGCTTAGGGTTTGTATCCCAGCATCTTCCAGTTCGGGTGCTGTTTGAACCCTATAAGGGATGGTGTATAATACGCACCCCGATTTTCATCCATTCAGCACCCCGAAAGGAAGATCCAGGTAGTCATACAACGTTCAAATGCAACTAGTGAGTTTTCTGCAAGATCCCTGTATACATGTATGTAAACATAACTAAATGGCATCATATCATCCTACTGGCTATGAATTTGGGCTCCTTATTCGGTATCATGGGGAAGTCATTGCCCAGCTCTGTTTCTGGTTCACTAGATTTGAATACATGCGGATAGGTTGTCCATGGTTGTCCATGATGGTAGTGCCTCCAAAAAACCGGTGGGTCTGTACCCAATAAAATGTAGACTTACCCATACCATCCATGTATGGTATATATACCTACATTTGGTTGATTTGTATGGTAAATGTAGGTAAATATAGCATACATGGATCCTATGGGCTAATCATTCTTTGGGTGTTATCCAAAATATTGTCACTTGTGGTGCTGATACATAGCCCTTTTTGAGGGCACTTTCCATATAGCCAAGTGAATGCCAAGCAAGCAAAAACAGCAAGCCAGCAAGAAACCATTGGGAAACCAAACTAAAACAATCAAACAAATGATTACAGATCCATATTTACATCCCCCTTCACTTCTTTGCAGAGGTCATTATCATTCATCACTACCATCCCTGCAAAAAAAAACGACTTCCTGGCAAAACGAACATATTATCAGCCAAAAAATCAATGGCTGGTTCAGATGAAATGTCCTTTTGAAAAAAATGGTTCCTTTTTTGTGAATATGATGAATTTCCGCAAAGGGGTAAAGCTCAACTCACCTTGGCTCAACTTTGATGGAACTTCTCCCGCCACGTTTGGGCTTCATCGAAGCCGACGTCATGCGATGCAACAATTCACGTCCTGCGCCTCGGCTGCGGAGACACTGGCGACGGCACCTTGACCACCGAATTGTCCCACAGCTTTCAGACGGCCTTGGTGAGACAGTTCAACAAAAAATGGAGCCCATGTGGAGCCAGTTCTGAGTACTTGGATGTCCCAAGAAGTTAGGATCAATGGTTTGTAAATGGGTTGTAACCTACTTATTTAAATGGAGTTAAGTAGATTGAGTTAAAACCCACTGATCCTAACCATTGATCCTAACTTCCTGGGACATCCAAGTAGGGATGTCCAAAACCCACTTCTAGGGGGACTATAAGCCCAGTTACCCATCTATAAGACCATGTATAGGGATTATAACTCCATTTATAAACTTGGCAACCCTTAGGTCCCCTGCTAAAAGTTAAACTTTTAGTGGCTTACAGGTAAAATCCCACGATCAACTCTAAGGGGCGTTCAGGGAATAAGGGAAAACTAAGATGTGCCAAGAAACTAGTAGGGGCCCATCTTTATGGGCAGGTAATGATGATCAGCATCACCAAAGTTTTTTTCCAACCATTTGAACAACACATGCGCAATTGATGCAATTGTCAACTTGGATCATGGATATCATGGAGCTTTGAAGGGTAAACATACAAAAATATTTAAAAACACACCACCTATAGATCAAATGGGATGGGATGAAATTTCAGCAGAAATGACATTGGACAATTTAAGAAGCAAACCAGGGTAGTACCGGCAGCTAATAGAATTACAAATTGTGGGACAAGGTAGCTACAAAAAAAAGGGGGGCGCTATTCCTGGTGGTTTTGAGATCCAAAAGAATCTTGCTAAAAACCAGAGTCAAACCTCTGCTGTTTGGAGGGTTGATGATTCTTGAAGTACAAGTACTAAGGGTATGGCCCCGGCACTAAACTTTCGTACATCGGATTGGAATCCAAGGCCAGCGATCCTGGATCAAGGTAGCGGATCAGAGAGGATGGATCTATACAAAGAAAATAGAAGTAAGATATACCTTGGGGGAATTCCCGACCCACTAATAGTGGAAAGTGAAGGTTTACAGGGGTCCGTCCATAAAAACGAACAGATTACTATTTCACTGTTAGTGGGTGGGGGATACCCCCAAGATATACCTAGAACCTGTTTGTCCGAACAATCAGGCAAGTGTCCAGGATTGTTCATCTGCGCAGAGTAGCTGTAGCCTGCGAGAAATCCAGGATCGTTTCTTCCAAGCAGGAAATTAAGTCGATGCTATCAACTACGCCTTGATTATTGCCTATAGTTGGGTAGTTGATGGGCATTAAACAAGGTCAGCCACCCACAAAAAAAAACAAATACCCTCCTGGGAACTAACATAACCCATCCAAAGGCACTTTTGAAAATGATTTTACTTTTCCAGTGTTGAGATATGTTATTTTCCTGGAGGGTACATCAAACAATCCATCATGATTTGAAAATCAGGTATCTTTTGCAAGGCTCCATGGTGTATTTAGTACCCTCCCTGAAAACTAAGATACTTAGCACCTCAAAAACACTGGGGTTGGTTGGAAGATGAGTTTTTCCTTCTGGGGCCCGGCCTAGTTTAGTTTCAGGGAGTGTTACCTTTGGGGGGCTGCCCAAGACATAAGGCGACCAACATGTTTTTGTTCCGTTCCCGAAAACCGATAAAAAATTAGTGGGAAGGTCCATCGGCATTGTAATGGCAATTCCCTTCCTTTTCATTTAAGGTCCCATTCACAAAAAGCCCATTGGAATATTTACCTACATGAATGGCATAATACTACGGTACATGTAAGTACATTTGCCATACATGGAGCATCTGGGATATTATGTTGACCCATATAATGTTATCTAACTATATATCGATCGTAAGGCCAATTTAGTCTCTCGAGTAAAGCCTTTAGTCTTGCGATCGTTGGGCATTTTTGCTGGACAACATCCGATAACCATCGCTAACCTTTCATTCTGATGAGGACTTTTGACTGTTAATAGCTTCTGGAGCTTTTCATGGTCTCTTGGCCAACTATATTATCCCCAAAGTGCTGAAACTAACTGGCAGATGCAGTCTTTTTTCAATCCGAACCAATGTTGAGCTGCGAATGTTTTTCTGCCTCGTTTGGAAGTGACTAAAGGCTTACACTGCTTACACTCTCTGATCTCCCTGAAAACAAAATAGCACCTCAAAAGTAAGGGTTGGAAGATTGCTTTCTTTTTGAGACGGCATCTTTTCAGGTACTATTTCTTAGTTTCAGGGAGGGTAATATGTATGGTCAGTTAACGCCCTGTAGGTGCAAAAACATCATAGTGGTGAGCAATTCCACTCAAAGTTTTCAGCGTCCAAATGTATCTATAAAAAAACGTATGTTGTAAATGGTGTACATCCCGGAAAAAATAACATGGATACCCAAAATGATGGTTTGGAAAAGGTTGGCTCTTTTAAAATATGGACGTTTTTGGTATTAATTATTAATTATAGTTAGATTTCTGGGCTGTAAACATTCATTAAGGTGGTGTTTCGGGAAATTCAACATATCCCTGGAACATACCAAACACCAATCATTGTTGCTACCTGGAACACTGAAAAAGTTGTGGTGTTTGCGCTAGCTAATAGATGAGAAACCTCAGGTGCCCGAGGCTAAAAGTTTTGATTTTTAATGAACCGTTCGTGAATCGTTCCATGATCTTCCAGTTACATGTATACATATATATATATATATATGTATGTTTGGAACCAAGCTCCCAGTTGCCAATATGTCAAGTAACTAGACCCCTGGTTCCAAATATATAGGGAACTGAAAAATGAGGGATTAGTAACATCCGACTAACGTCACGAGGGTTGTGTTCGGTTCATACCGGGCATACCAAAGTTGTCCCAAGATCTAAAACCCTTAAAAACCTGCCTATAATATGAAGATATATGAAGTAGTAGGTAGATCATCTACGGTAGATCCATTGAATTCCTTTCATATTAAGATCTTAAGCCTTGGGGATATGTTGCAAGGAGTCACATTTGAAACATACTCACCACTTGTTGTCTTCCCAAACATCTGGGGGGGACAAAATGTGAAGATGTTTTAAAAAGCCAATGACCTTTGGTCCAAGTAACCCAGCAATACCCAGTGACGTGCCACACCCCGATATCGCACACCCGTTTGGCAATCCCCCTAACTAGCCAACTATGAAAGGAATCCCGGCTTATAGCCTGTCTGTAATGGTTGCCCCGGGTGTGTTCCTCTCAGGTGTGTTGAAACAACCTTAGACCATGGCACCTTGTAAATCTAAAGACAGATCTTCCAAGCCACTCAGGGGATTGGGTATCCTTAGACATTGCGGGGGCGGACAATGGCGACGATTCGAGTTGATACGTTGAAGGTCGAATCAAAGTTTTGCCCCAGGGATCCTGGCTCACCGAAACTGAGAATGGTTTCATGGAACCGTATGGAACCCAAATACTATGCATTTCGGAGGTGATGAAGGACACCCCAATCATCAGCTGAGAATATGACGATTGATGCCCAGGGTTGGTACACTTAATCTTCACACTGGAAGGAGAGTATTGTGTTTTGCAGCATGCCTGGAAGTCCTTTGGCCTCATCTTTTATAGGTTGGTTTATGAGTTTGGCCATGTTTTATTACGTAAGGCGTAAGGGTTTATCGTCCACAAGGAACCAGCATTTTTAAAATGGTGCTTGACGTCCAGGGGAACTTTATAACTTTCCTAGGATACCCTGCACCCCGGCCAAATGAAACAAAGAAGGTTGTTGACATTGCCATTCTTCAAAAGGCAACGAAACAGTGGTCTGTTGTAGACTTCGAGTTGATTGGATATTAAAGAAAGAAAGGAAGAAACAAACAGTTCCATTTCGTAGCCATCCTATAATATAGCAGAAACATACTTCAGAAATTTGGTTTCTTTTCAGCCCATACTCCTACGGGGTCTGGTCGAAGGGCCATGGAAAGGATAAACAAATAGGATCAAAGAGTAGTTGCCCTTTGGTAAACGGGTGTTTCCGTAAATGGTGGTACCCCCAAAACACCCCAAAATGATCATTTTTAGTAGGAAAACCCATGGTTGTTGGGTACCACCATTTTAGGAAACCCCTAAACAAACATGTCCAGAGGAAAAACTCTTGATTCATTTTGGGTATTGTTTTGGGACGCCAAAATTGGGATCATGTTTACCATACCAATCATTCAGCCATCAGTTTTCACACGTCTTGACAATATACACAATCTATCTTACAACCAACAAAATACATACAACTATACCCCTGAAAACAAACAACGATACCCAAAATCATGGGCCTTCTTAAAAGGTGACTCCCTGGGAAAATATGGCGATGTGTAGTAAGTTAAATTTCTGGAGTGTATTGTTTAACCGTTTAACCTGTTCCTTGATTTCAATATAATAAGAAACCAGCACATCTGAGTAGTACCACCTGCATCTATTTCTCTCTTGCTATGTTTCCCACTCAACTTATCCAGGAACACTATCATCAAACTTATTTTATGTTGGTTCTTGCAGCTATTTATATATCATATTTCTGGCTAAACTTAGACTATTATCAAGTACACCCCTGAAAATTAACATGGAACCCAAAAATGGAGGTTTGGAAGATGATTTTCCTTTTCAAACAGGTGATTTTCAGGTTCCAGCCGTTCATTTTCCAGGGTGTAATCCTCCAACCCAAATTCAGGCCATTTGTGGAGTCAGGCCATCCCTGTTCCAACCACCTCCGAAATGCTTTATGTAGTTGGGTTCCATTACCATTCTCAGGTGATTGGATCCTTCGGGCTGTATATTTACAAAACAGCTGATACCTGGTAGCTGCTATATATAGCCCACCTGTGCTACCAGAAACTACGCTTGTTTGATGTGCACAAATGGAGGATTTTGGTGTGGTTCGAAAGTATTTCACTCCCAAAAATCCAGGGCATGGTACTTCGTACCTCCCTCATCCAAAGCAAATGAGAAGCGCTTTGGAGATGCGGCTTAAAAAGATGAACCTCTGAAAAAAAATGATTGGAATACTCAAGATAGTCCAAGAATATGCTTTTGTTTCTAGTGTTTTTCTACATAATCTATGTGTTGAGCATAGATTTGGTATGACCCATGGCCCAAAATCCTCACAAACATATGTACATGCCAACCCCCCCTTTGAACGATTGAACCCCCCCCCCCCAAAAAAAAAAGTAAGTGTTTGTTGGCATTTGGAAGATAAAAACCCCTCCCACAACCCCTGCAAAAAAGCTTGATCCCAACCCCAATTGAGCCAGGAAAAAAAACTTCTTACTTTCCATTCTACTGGGTGTTTAAGAAGGATCCTTATATAATGGTTTATTAATAAAATAATCCCCATGTTAGCTATGTAGAATTTCATCTCCTAAACAATCCCTAAACAACCAAATTGGGGCCCTTTTTTTCATTGCTCAAGTCAGTGGCTTTCCCAAATTGGGCATATTGATATTCGGCATGTCCGGCAGGTGCACGTTGGGCATATGCAGATTGCCCAAATCGGGCATGCCCAAGGTGGGTATACCGGGCAAACCAGGTAGTCCAGGGCCAGGACCAATAGCGAAGCCAGATAAGTCCCTGAGTGACTGGTCAACCACATAGGATCCATGGAGGTGTAGATTTACCTACTTGGATGAACGGGAAGTTTCTAAATGGTTGGTAAATGGGATATTAATAACCTATACTTACACATTTGGTTAATGGAAATGTTGATTTTATGCTGATGTTAATGGGAAAAAATATACCACATATGATGATGTTAATGGGAAAAGATAACATGGATCCTCCCATACTTGGATTTACCATAAAACATGGGAAGATCTATCATATTTCTAGTGTTTGGGTTGGTTTCACCCCTGAGCCTGGGCTTTAAAACATATCAACCAATACCAACCAGTACTTGCAGCATCATCCATGGCTTGCAAGTGGATAATAATCATTGCTCTGCATCCAATCGAATTTCATTCTTCTCCTCAAAAGCATCCCATGGATTTGCCACCTTCTGAACAACAACACCGATGAACATCTCAATAAACCCCCAAAGAAAGCTACGCCCGATCTAAGAAAACGACATTGTCTCTTTATATTTGACACTCCCCCCAAACAAAAAGATGGCATTCCCCCATCTATGATGGATCCCTAAACCCTAACATACTCTTCCAGTTTTCCATGATTCCAAAAAACTTTTCCCAAGGCAAAAAAATAAAAACCCAAGGTTTCCCAATTATAATACCCCCCAATCCCTCAAGGAAAACCTATACTAGTTGGTGGTTTCAACCCATTTGAAAAATATTAGTCAAATTGGATCATTTCCCCACGTAGGGATGAAAAAAATAAAAAATGAAACCACCACCTAGTATAAATCTACAATTGGAACCACCACACACCCCGGGTTGCACAGAACTTCCGGACACCGAGCTGCAACTGGGCATTGGCCATGGGTTTTCCACGCCCTTCTGCTTCGTCAAACATCCTGAAGGCAGAGGCGGAGGAATGGAGGCGGATGGTGAGATGAATGGAAGGGGTTTGGCCAACGGCCGGTGATGATGGTGACATGGGTCCTGGGGGAAGTTACACCACACCAGTCCCTGGAACTTAATCACCAGTTAGTAACAATGATTGCTGTTTGGTATGTTCCAGGGATACCTTGCAATTTCCTTAATCCAAGAAAGTTACACCACACCCCGATATCGCACACCCCAACCAATCCCCCTAGAGAACTATGCAAGGAATCCCGGCTTAAAAAGCCTGTTGGTAATGGTTGCTCGGGGTGTGTTCCTTTCAGGTGTGTTGAAACAACCTTAGAATCATGGGGCCCCTATAAAATGGCCGAAAATATAGAAATAACTTGGGCGGAAACTTTGGTCCCATTGCTAAAGGTTGTATACTTTTAGTAGGTTACATTTGAAACCCTAGTAAACTCAAAGGAGCTTTTTGGGAATAAGGCTAATCTAAGATGTGCCCAATAATATAGTTTCAACTGGGGTTCTATCACACCACCTTGATGGTGGTTTTCGCGATGAATGTTTGGTTGTGTCCACAAAAGAAGCTATGTATACAAACGAATCCCCCCAAAAAAGGTTGAAAACAAAACCCTACTTGTTTAAACAAATCCTACCAAAAAAGAGTTGATTCATATATCAAGCTAAGCAAACCCCCCACCTATTTTTCAATGACAAAGCTCTTGTTAAAACCCTGTATACGTAGTTGGTAGCTGAGAGGTTTCTGAGTTAGATCGATGAACGAAGCATGGCCGGCCTTCTGAGAATGGTCATGGAACCAAAATACTATGCATTTCGGAGGTGATTGGATACCCCAATCATCAGCTGAGAATATGACGATTGATGCCTAGGGTGATTAACATTGATTAACCCTCAGACTAATGGAACCGCCGGAGTAATCCGCAGCCCACTGCTTGTGTAGTTGGGCGGGTCGAGGTTTCTCATCTGCCAAAAAAACACGCCATGGAACTCCATGGAACGTTCTGCTTATGATAACAGGTGGTAGTGATAGGGCTATATGCAACCCCTCCAAGGCAATACACATACCGTATTCTATATATAATTGATATACCCTAACATATATACAGTATATAGGTGGTGTAGTACTGCCAAGAAAGGGTGATTCCTTTTTAGCAAGCCCACCTTTTACCAGGATCATCTACATTAACATGTTCCCCCTGCAACGTCACCAACACAAATAGATTCTTGTCATCAGTTCAAACCCCCAGAGGGTGCATATCAATCTCCTTTCCAATAAAAACGAGGGGCCACATACTGTAACCCTCGTCTTCCAAAATCATCCAGTAACACTAAACAGCTCTGCTTCGGTGCGAATTTGGAACCACCAACAAAGGTCTCAAAAAAATCAAAAAGGATATACTGCATTTCCTATAGTTGTTTTAGTGTATGTATTTTTTTGACATATCTCCTAACTTCCGGTGTTGAAAACAGCCATGATTTTGGTGGCCATTTGAACATGTAAAGTGTTTGTTTAAGGAAGCCATACCATGGCAACCCCTAGGTCCCCGGGACTAAAAGTTAAGCTCCTAGTGGGGCCCACATATAAAATCCCACGATCAACTCAAAGGAGCTAAGGGAATACACTCCGAAAAACTAACATGTCCCCTAAAAAGGGACTATTTCAGTAGAGAATACATCTTCCAACCATTGATTTTCAGTGGACATGTTAGTTTTCCGGGGAGTAAGGCTAATCTAAGATGTGCCCCAAAAAAACGGTGTCCAAAACCGTTGCGTTTCGACTTACCAAGGTTCTGTGGCAACTTCTCACTAAGGGCATCTACACGTTGAAAACCACAAAGGGAATAGGGAATGGCATTCCTCAAACGGATCGGTCACGTTGCACACCCCCAATCGGTGTAGGTGGGCGCCCCCCAAAAAAAAACCATCGGAAAACAACAAACGGATGTTTCAATTTGGGGAGTTGGGGCCCCTATATATACATGGCCGTTTTTAAAAAAATGGGTTGGGTTTCACTGGGGCCCATTTCACCGAAACGTTGAGAGGTTTTTTTTCACCACATTTATAACTGGTGACGGGGGCCCACCTTGTGCCAAACAACAACTAGCAACTAGCAAGGTAAAGTCCAACTGATTTCTTCCATCACTTTGTTGTTCGAAAAAACAAATCCAATCCTACTAAGGGCGATCTCTTGGTTTCCTACATTTCGAGAATTCGATAAGCGTATAACAGCGTATATGTTTTTGTATGGCTTGAAAGCAACACATATAGAGACCATTTCAGAAACTTAGTGACCAACTGCGTGACTATACTGGGCAAAAGTGAGGCCACTAAGTCAAAAAACACTTGAGCACTTTCACAGGGGTACATTGGATGAAAAAAACCCACTAAACCAACTCAAACAGCATTCTTGGCTGCCAAGTACAGCTGGGCAAACCCATAGCTATAACTGGCGAATTCCAATAACAGCAAAAAAACAAGTATCGGCGCAGTATCGGTTAAATGTATAGAAAATGGTAGCGAAACCCATAGGATCCATGTATGGTATATTTATACCTACATGAAAACCACAAACAAACAACCTTCCATGTATAGGCAAATATACCAGTCCCATGGATCCGTCATGGGAAATGGTGCTTTACAGGTGATTTACGAAGGTAGTCCAGCTGTAGTCATCTGTAGTCAACGTCACTAGTCGTATCAGCCCAGGACGGTCCCAAACATACGGGTTGATGGTTCAGAAATCCCAAACAACCACCTGGCATACATATATATATATATGTATATAAATAAAACATATATATATACATATATTATATATAACCTTGTAAATAATGGGATAAACTACCTATCAACTGGTGCAGGATTTCTTCCATCAACAGTATCATTTGCAAACAACTGCGATGTGAGATTAAGTATAGTCTAGCCTTAAACCACCACAAGTTCGTGAGAGTAATGAGTAATGATGCTGAGTATTATTACAACAATAGCGAGGAAAGTATATTGCATCTTGCCACAAAAGGATAGGTGGTTCATGGCACAAGCGTACTTGATTTCTTACTATAATTTATAGTGATGTTCAGTCAGGGCTCAAGTTATACCCCTGATGTTGCGGCGGACGTCGTCCAGCCATACCACAATGATCTATAGGACATGGACTACAACGAAATAACAACTCTGGGCAATGTTTTAAATATCATGGGAATTTAAAGGGTAACGCCAACATCCCCCTCCCAACAAAAATACAGCTTTATGTTTTTTTTTTGTAAGGAATTCTTACAGTACTCACCATATGGGTGTTTCCAAAAAATAGGCGTACCCCAAAATGGATGGTTTATAATGGAAAACCCTATTAAAATGGATGATTTGGGGGTACCACTATTTTCGGAAACATCCATACTTTTCCCCCCTTAATAAGGCCTTCAAAACATGCAGGCCCTAACCGTCGTCAACAACCATCCGTCCACCATCCGTCAATCCCAGTCGCAAAGGCATGGAGGGATTCACAGCAATCCACGAACGATGCTGGGTGATGGGTTTCATCACTAAAGGTCGTGTGGAATAGCAACGAAAGATCATCCGGTGACAGGTGTACATGGCCTGAGACAGAAAAAAGGCAAAGGCAAACGAAAAAAAACACAAATTTGGCACCGAAACAAACAAAAAACACCATAAGGGTGTTCCGAAAGAATCCTTAAACCAAAGGAAATCTTGGAGAAACAAACATGTTATGTACAAAAAAACATCAACCACAACATGATCAACAACAACAACAACAACAACAACAACAACAACAACTCTGAATGTCCGTCCCAGAAAGTTATGTCGTTTCTATGTTGTGTCCTGTTTGTACACCGAGATTCTGGAATGGAAACCATGGCCAAATACTTTCCTGGCTTCATGACCTGCGTTTCGACATTTTTTTGTTGTCTTTTTGGTCTGGGTTTACCGATCGGGGAGTAACAAGAGATGTGGAGTAACAAGTCTGTAGAGATTTCTCCATATTTGTGCAACCCATGGGTTTTTATTTATAGGCAAAACTTTGGTTCCCAAAGGTTCAAATAAACATGTTGAACTTTTAGGCGGGGTAACATCTTTCCAAACTGAAGGAAATCAACAACAAAAGGGGCTAATGTTGGGTATATTACCAGTTCGGTTTGCCAAGTTATGTTGTTGGTGGAGAATATCTATGTTTTTTGTTGCTGCTCGAAGGAAACCTTTGGCAAAGTGGATTCATCTCACTTTTTGAAGAACGCTCATACTATGGGCTTTCTAAGGAGTGTCCAAGAAAAGCGTGTAAGTTTGGGAACAACTGAGGGGTTAGTTAAAGGAACCATAGGAAACCATAGGAACATATAGGAACACTTAGGGATCCTGACCTGCGGCACCCTTTGAGAATCCCATATCTCAATACGATGGTACATACTGTACATACTACATGGCATGCGCACCTTTTCTGCAATCACCCCAACGGGTTCGTGATCAAATTTGGTGAAGTCATGGTGGGTTTCTGCTTTCAAACTATTTGGGGTACTAAGTAGCTAGTGATTTCACTAGAAACTACCCAAAAGGTATACAAAGTATTTTAAGTGTTAACAAAGCACTACCAAGTACCCCAAAACCAACTTAGTGCTAGTTCACCTTATATTTCATATAAGTCGAGGTGATTTCACCATTAAGAACTCCAGTGTTTTGTTGAGGTCTTTCTTTGGGATTTTGGTAACCAGGAAAGAACCTGAGGTGTGCCATCAGTGTGTGGATTTGTACATTGTTCTCAGATCAAATCAAAGTAGATCAGCTGATTGAAGCTAAATTGGGATCCTGATTTCATGGTTCAAAATAATCCCTATATATTATACCTGGGTAGGATTGCATCCCATAGGCCCTATGTACCCTAAACAGCCAGGTGTTTTTTTCATTGCTCATTTGTTTTTTGGTGATTTGCTGAACTATCATGACCCCTTCTCTGCACAACTTTTCAAAAGCTTTCCATATACCTATCCCACTCCACAGACCAATCCCCTCCAACCCCTCCTATATACTTGGAGGATCATCCCAGTTAGCAAGTTGTTGGTAACCCTCATTGATAAGCCATTTCGGCCATTTGGAAGGGGAACAGCCCTACTTAGGGGACTTACCAGCCATGTTTATTACCCACTTACTAGCTGGGATAATCCTCCAAGTAAACCCACATCGGCGGCCTTCACACTCAAACTGGCATCTCTCGTATGACCCCAGGCCGACAAATGAACCATATAAATTTCGCCCCCACCATTGTCATCCACATCTTTGCTACACCTTTCGATTCAACGGGGCTTGACCGGGTCCGACCATTTAAAAAACAAAAAGATCCGCACCAAAAACTCACTGAGTGCTTGTTTCGGACCATGAAATAAGCCAATGGAAACTTAATGTTTCCTCCTTTGGACCACCAAAACCATGAAAAAACAAATGTTTTAAACACTATAGACTATAGTTACAACCCCTAGAATCAAGGTTGCAGGCTTTCATGGGATAGTGAATCTTATGTCATCCCTCGAAACAGAAAAAGGGGGGCTTCGTTGTTTTCTTGCAGAGTCGTTGGGTTCGAAACGCCTTCCCTGTTTTATTGGGAAGGTACGACCTTTACCTAAGGAGAGACTTGTTCTACCTTGCAAATGGAACTCCAGAAAAGTGGGCCCGGACCCCTACCAGTTGTAAGTAGGGGCCGATAACTCCATCTAGAGCCGTTTATTTTCGAAGAGAAAAACCATCCAAATGAAATCTTAATGAAAAGAAGGGTCAACTTTGGGTTCCCGGCACTATATAGAAGATTTAGCCCTGGCTACCCATCTAGTTATAGGGGCCGGATAACTCCGTTTATGGGGATTTGATGGGATTTGGTGAAAGGATTCAAAAATACCATATCTGCCGAGATATCTAAAAGAAACTCTGGATATTTCAGAGCTTTTTCCTGAACAGATATGCCATCCCACAAGGAAACTAGTCCTCCAACAGAGGGGCCTTCTGTTGTGAAATCACGGCACATGACTGACATGTTGCACAACTGAAGATGTGTTGAAATTAAGGAACAATGTAGTCCGGCCAACCTTTTCGCCTTACTTGTCAAGTGCTACAAATCATATTTGATGATCAATTAAGTCCCGATACACTCCAACTATATATAGCTTGGGTTTAAGTCATGTCACCAGTATGTCCCGAGTCCTAGTGTAATAATTATCTATCTTATAAACACTTGTTGGACTATAAGCTAATAAGTCTCAACTTCCCCATGAAACCAACCCAAAAGAGTTGTTTTCTGGTATAAGAGATCGCCATTTTGATTTGTCAAGTAAATATTCCCAAGAATGGTGATCCTATGATGGTAATTTCTTGCAATTTCAAATGGTAAAAACACGACAAAGACACGTTAAACAAAAGAACCATCAGACATCTACCATCCCAGAAAACTCACACGTCCCCTAACAAGGGACTATTTCAATACGTTTTTCAACCATTGATTTTCAGGCGACATGTTAGTTTTCCAGGGAGTAAATCCTGCTTAAAGTGGATTCCAAGACTTCTACAAACACCAAGCAGCTGAAAAAAGCGAAGGAGCAATGGGGCTTGCATCGCACGAGCGAGCCTGGATAGTGCTGTGGATCCCATAAATAGAAATTGGAGGAGTGAGAGAACGACAATTCCCAGAGGATCCATGTATGGTACTACTGTTGAGGGGAGAAATCCTGCATTAGCTGGGATGTATAAAACCTCAAAAATAATGGGATAAACTACCTATCAGCTGGTGCAGGATTTCTTTCATCAACAGTAGTACATGCACATTTGGCATGATGAAAAAAGATCCACACCACGCTATAACCATCCATACGGGCTATAGGATCCATGGTATCTGGTGAATTTCGGTTTCCTCCCTTTGAGGGCATGTGGTCATTCCCGTTGCATATTAAAATGAAACATGAAGCCCTTTTCCAGAGAGGTCGTTTTTGTTCACACCTCAGAAAACTAACAGTTCGCACCTGAAAATGGGGCCCCCTGCAACAGGAGATTCCTATCGGAAACCATCGTGTTTTTTTTGTAGGGTCCTTGTTAGTTTTCTGGGGGTGTGACAAAAAACCCACTCATACTGTTGATGGAAGAAATCCCAAACAGCCACCTTGGAAGTATAAAACCTTGTAATTAATGGGATATTTACCATATCAACTGGTAAACGCCGGATTTCTGAACCATCAACAGTGTGACCCTCGCCCACAAAGATTTTCTTTTAGTATCGATTCAAGTAACTCTGGTGTTTCGTGTGCATCGCCGTAGCGCAGATCCGTCTGTGTGACCTGGGAAGCAGATTGCTGGATACAACAGGGATGTCGATTGGAACTCAGTAGATAGAAAATGACTAGCTGGTGGTTGAACCACCCATTTGACAAATATTAGTCAGATTGGATCATTTCCCCAAGTAGGGGTGCAAACAAAAAATATTTGAACCATCACCTAGATGAATTATACAGGTGCATGTACTCGCCCCAAAAATTCACATGGAACCTGAAAAAAAACAAGTATATCTAAGTATCCCTTTTGAACAAGAAAGTCATCTTCCACACCTGTAAGTGTGGTTTCCATGTTCATTTTTGCGGGTTTAGTTGACCATGTTGTAAGCCTTCTAGTTATTCCAGCTATGCCTAGTTATGTTGTAGATGGTTGATTTTCCCAGTAATGCCTAGTTGTGCCTAGTTATCCCTATATAGCTATCCCTATAGCTATCCCTAGTTATTAAGTCATCAATAGAATACTGCTACGGTACTAGAGCATCCTGCTGCAAAAACTATGCACTCAGTCACTTTATTTTCAACTTGGAAGTTGGTCATTGTCAGTTTTTCAGATCTTCAAGAGTGATTTGCTTGCCCGCTACTGCGGGAAGACACAGTTTCTTTGGTTTTGTTCTTCAACGGACATGTTTTTGGGATTTTAATATGGAGTTCTAATCACTTGGGGGCTGTTGATAGGTTCACAGGCTCCCCCAAATCTGCGGATTCCAACAATCTCTTTTGCACAAAAAAACACCATGTTTGAAGAGTATTGAGTACCCACTAGGAAACTAACATATCCCACCTTGGGAAAAAGGAAAATCATCATTAAAAGTGATTTGGGATGAGATATGTTAGTTCCCAGGAGGGTAATTACATTTTTTTACATGCATCTTCCACCCCCAAAAAGTTAAACATGGAACCTGAAAATGCCTTCGGGAAGGAAGGGGAATCACATCTGGAAACAAACCACCAGTTTTGGGGTTGCATTTTTTCAACTTCAGGGGTGTATATTATCGATTTAAAATGTCTTATAATTGCTTTTGTTGGGTGACTTACTTCAATAATCTCTAAAGATGAAAGATGGTAATTGTTGGCTTTGAAATCACCCCCCAAGATAAATCCAACCTACAGAAAAAGAGAGACGTCCACTTTGTTTGTGCGCGATCACCACATTTGTGAGTACGAGTGAGAGTATCACTAATGGCGATATAAATCCGCAAGAGACCCAAAAATACCAAAGACCTTTTTACATTCAGTTTTACTTGTTCCCATAGGATCAATGTATGGTACATATCCCTACATTTAGTTGATTTTTTTGTGGTAAACGTAGGGAAATATGCTATACAGTGATCCCATGGGTTTGGCTATAACCGTATCATTTAGAGTTTTGAGTCCGACATAACATGGGTAGTGCTTCAAGCAACCGGACCAACGCCAAGGAACTTCTAAGATCAGCTCGTTGGGTGTATCTAAAATCCTCAGATTCTAATGAAATTCGCTGCCGGATTCAGTGTCACAACACACCACCAGAGTTGCTTCACGTTGCTTCAAGTCACCATTGGCTCCCAAATATGATGAAACAACGGGTGTTCAATTTTCTTTGCTTGAAACATGTTTGAAACTACCAGATGGGCCCCTGCCAGTTATATATGGAGTTCTAACCCATTTCTAACCCCTATAAATGGCCTTATAAATTGCTAACTGTTCTTATAACCCTAGTTATAGGAGTTATAAACCCAGTTATAACTGGTAGGGGGCCCACCTTGTATCCTCTATAGAACAAATCCTGGAAGACTTTCAAAGTTGCAGGCTTTCTAGATGACACCCCGAGGATTTTTTGAGAAACAGCCACGACAAAATAGCAGATGGCTTGCCAATCATCAAAGAGGTTGAAACAAGAAACCCTCCAGGAAAAGCAACATGACAGGCTGGAAGATCCATCTACTAGTACCTAAACCCCAAATGACCTCTGTTTTGATTGGAAAAGGCCTTGTTTTGGAGGGTTGAACCTTCAAAAATAGAGGTTTTTGGTCAGTTGGGTTCTACTTACATATTGGAATGTAGTAGTGGAACGATTTAGATCCAACACCTAGTTTCCTGCCTTGCATTTCCTCCCGTTTACTGGTTGGTTGGTTCGGTTAACGTTGGTTCGGATTGCCTTCGAGTACAAGGTGGGCCCCCTACTAACTCGTTATACATGGAGTGACATGGGGCCCTAAAAATAGGGTTACAACCACAGTTACCCATGGGGTTATAACTCCATTTAAAACGATCGTAGGGGGCCCACCTCGTATCACTACCTTGTGTCATTTGAAGGATCCTGACAAACATGGAAGGATCCGAAGTAAGGCATGTTGCTTTTGCTGTTCTGGCGTCTCGCTTTGCAAGGTTTATTTTTTGTTGATTTTCAACATCATGTGGATAGGCACACATTTTGCCTAGAACAGGCGAACAAATCATCAACCTAAATACAGGTTGAGCATAATTTCAAAGTGAAAACAATTTTCTCAAATGGAGCATGATTAATATGAGCCACAAAAAAAACCGGCCTTACTTTCCATGAAATACTGGTTGTTTAAATAGGGAATCCTTATTTCATGGTTTATGACATAATCCCTAAATACCTGGGTAGGATTTCATATATTTCATCCCCTATATCACTCTATCAAACCAGGGGCCCTTTTTTTCATTGCTCAGATGTTCAAGCAACACCTCCATAGCGATTTGTATTGGTGCCAAGCCGCTCCATCAAGAAACTTGGAGATGTTTCTGTGTAAACATCTCCTGTCATTTTTTTTTGGAATAGACGTGAGGTTTCGTGTTTAAATAGCCTTTGGGAACTTGAATTTTATCATCACTACCCCTTTAGGAGGGGAGGAGAGAATGGATTTACATGATTGCACCTTACATTTTTGAGGTCCTGGGAAAAGTTTGGAGGGCTCACAGGGTAGGTATATCAAAAACAATTACTTTGACTCACACTTCAAAATTCAAATAATCCTAATTTGTACTTAAGTGCCAAAACACCACCAACAATCTGGCAATGTCCATGAAACTCAAGTTGCCAGATGTGTCATAACCCCGTATAGGTTCTCATTTCTCTGGTAACCACCCGTTTGCAAAATATATGCGCAAGTCAAATTGGGTTCACTTTCATCTTCCACAAAGTTTTCGGGTGAACAAAAATGTGTGAAACTAACACCTAGGTCCAAGGTATCCTTCTATTCAGTTCCTACGAAGGCATAAGGATCCTTATATCATCTAGGCTTCCTGACAGGAGGTGGGCCTTAGGAATCGATAGGAAACCGTAAAAAAACATAGAATGAGAACATTGGGAAGATGGGTGGAGATATCATGAAACAAGGGGTTTCATGCACATCTGGAACTTCAACAGCTGTTTCCAACACACAATACCTTTCAAATTCTTTGGGGAAAGGGGCTTTTTGGGGTAGTTGTGGTATCTTTCCACAACAGAATCATTGGGGGTTTGGGTCACTGGCTCTTCTTGGGAAAGAAATAGAGAACCACTGGCAACAAGTGACGACCAGCCTGCCGACTTCCGACACGACTCACTCCTTGAAAAGCATAGATCTCCTCGAAGAAAGGCTCACCAGGAATCCAGCCAGGAGATAAATTCCCGATGGAGATACTGTTCACCTCAGTCTATCAAAAAATGAATGGAACCCTGGGTCCTGTTGGAGATTTCTTGGACTCTGGATTTTGATTTTTGTCGGGCTTAAACCAAAAAAAAACAACGATAGGAATCCACTGAAATGGAAAGGTAGCCGGGCTACACCCCTTTTACCGATCCATTGCGTTTTGCTTCTCTTACTTTCTTGCTGGGATAGATGTTGTCAAATATACCCAGTCATATGGATGAGTTGGAAATATAACAAAAACGAAAAAACATATTTGGGTGGAAAACACGTCATACTGAAATCTCCAAGAATCCTACAAGGTGGGACCCTACCAGTTATAAGTAGGGTCATAACTCACTTCTAGGGATTAAAACAACAGTCATTTATACGAGTTATAACTCCACTTATAACTAGTAAGGGGCCCACCTTGAAGGCAAGTTTGATGTTTTTGTCCAGGTTTCCCTTCAACTTGTTTTCTGCAATATTTGATTTTTTGGGTCTCGTTCTGAAAATACTAACTATACGTGCAGGAAAACCTTGTTCATGTTATGGCAAGCATTGGATTTCATAGTAACAATCATATTGGTATTTGACCAAATTCAACACATGCAAAGTGAGTTCCCAATAACATTAACAATGTATCTTTACGTAAGTTAAACATATTTCAGGGTTTCTGTCTCATAACATGTTACAAAATGTCTGTCATGTCTGGCGCCGTTTGTTGACACGCAGAGCGAATGACTTAGTAGGTTTCTCTAACAGGTTTTCTTTACCCCACAGAAGGCATGATATACTTGGAATATATACCGCTATATTTGTGAATATATACCGCTATTTTGGGGTATATGTTGGGAATATATACCGCCAATTTTGGAGTATTTTTTGGGAATATATACCGCTATTTTGTGGTATATTTTGGGAATATATACTGACCCGTATTTTGCTGTATTATGCACCACTGAAATTTGGGAGAAATCAACCAATACATTTTGAGGAATAAACCTGCGTATTTTGGAAAAATATAGCAATATATTTTGGGGAAAATGTACCAGTATATTTTCAAAATGTACGGGTATACTTTCAAAATATACCAGTTATGATTTCAAAATATACCAGTATACTTTCCTTTCTTCCAGTATATTTTCAAAATCTACCGGTATATTTTGGGGAAAATGTACCAGTTCTGATTTCAAAACATACCAGTATACTTTCAAAAAAAGTACTGGTGTGGCTTTTGGTCAATAACACCTGTCTAAAGACACCATCCAAAAACGTGTTAAAGCGCCATACTAACGAATGACATGATAATTCAGCAAACCCAAATGTTCAGGTCATTTATTTCGAGATGAAGTTTGAGGCTCAAACTTTTGGCTGAAAAGTTCGAGATGAAGATTTTCTGACATACCTTTTGGCATTCTTCTGATTTTCTGTCCGACAATTTTTCTGACATATCTTTATTTGAAATTATTCTAACATTGTATCTGACATATCCTGTGACATTCTTTCTGCCATTTCTTCTGACATTCTTTCGGACAATTTTTCGGGCATTTCTGATCCTTGGACGTGCGGAGGAGATTTTGGAGTCGAAACAACCCGAGGAACAACATGGTTTTCGACCAGGCAAAAAACTGGAAAAACATCTGCTGACCAACCTTCTACTGGATAAAACAGCCACGGGAGAATGGGGGAAGAGCCGGAGTTTTTCCATAACAGGTGGTGTGCGACAAGGCTGTGTTTTGAGCCCGCGACTATTCAGCGCAGTTCTACAATGGGCATTACAAAAAAGGAGAACATGCAGGTTTTGATCTAGGCGATAATTTTCGCAACTTGGTTAACCCACGTTTCGCGGATGACATTCGCAAGCTCTAGCAGGCTTCCAGCAACATGCAGCCTTACGCAACTTGGTTGACCTACGCCACAGAGTCGTCGGACAGGCTTCCAGCAGATGCGGAGGAAAGTTCCGAGTCTTGATCCGACACTTGGGAGGGAGGCTAGGATAGTCGAAACCCCAGTATAGTATGGAAAACAACCCAGAAAGGAAAGGCCTAGAAAGGCCAATAAAGCAAAGTTCAGTTAAAACGGGGCAATGTTCAGAACAAACCGGGGCAAGCTAAGTTGCAAAATTCACATAAACTAAGGCAGCACAGCTTGCATGGCTGGGGCAATGATACATGTATATATTGTCCAAAGACGAAATTCTGGAAGACACAAAGCTCGCAATTTCTCAATTTTGGTAGATCCCTTACAAAAGAAAAGCGGAAAATCCGCTTCCTTGTATATATATATATAGATTTAGGGTAGTAAAGTTTTTTACTTATTATGACGATTTCTTCGCGCAATGTCTTCGGTGATTTGTCTCACAGCGCAATGGCATCCTGCGTGTATTTTATTGATAACTATTTGGTTGATATTTTTTTCAAGTGAAAATTCAACATGAAATGGAAAATTCTTTCATTTTCAAATTTTCTGGAGGCAATGCTGGGGCAAATTTCTAGAACACATTTTTTGTTCATTGGCAAATTTGCCATAGAAATTTCCTGGGCAAGGAATTCATTTTTTTCATTGGCAAATCTTGTCAGCAACAGTCCGGAGCAAGGACTTCCTACTATCCTTTCAATTATGGCAAATTCCGCAAGGAAAAAATTGCAAGGACAAACAACTATATTTTTTCAACGGCATTTTTTTAATAAGCAAAACACCTGGAGCAGGGTTGTGAAAGCACATCTTTTTGAATGGCAAACAGCATGCAAAACACAATCATACTTTGGATGTTTTAAAAGAAAAACTGACATCAAACATCACATTTTGTCCGCATGTTGTTGCCTTTAGGCAAATTTTCCGGAAATTTCCCGGGCAAAAATTTCAATCATTTCTTTTTCGATGGCAAATTTGTTGGGGCAGACTTTTTTTCTCCTTCATGATGGCAAATTTTGTAAGGAAAAATTGGAGGCAGGGCCAGGATTTCAGTTTTCTACTTTTGCAGATCGTGTAAGGGAAATTTCCTGGGGCAGGGACTTCAAAAGACTTAATTTTTTTCTCTTGGTAAAGTAGGGGCAGGGGCTTCAAAAAACTGTTGGGCACGAGGCGGGCCATTCAAGAGGTAATTGGTCAATGCCTTTTTCAATTTTGCTGCGAAGTCACCCGCGCATTTTGCGCAGCCGAGATCACAGCAGTTCGACAGAACTGCTGCGATCTCATCTTGTGTGCACGGTTTTGCTGCGAAGTAGGCTGCGCAATTTGCGCTGCCCACTTCACAGCAAAATCCCGCGCACATAATGACTTCACAGCAGTTCGACAGAACTGCTGCGATCTCACCTGCGCATTTTGCGCGGCCTATTTCACAGCAAATTCCTTACGACTGGGATTTTTTAACGCCAAAAAAAATAGAAAATGTAGTCATTCGAATTCGTCATTGGATTTTTTCATCTTTAAGGGCCTCCAGATCCGGATTTTTTTTCTTTAAGGCCTCCAGATTCCTCAATTGTTTTTCCCTATGCGTTGCCCCCACCCCAAAAAAAAAAGGAGTTTCTGCCCAGAGATTTCCTCACCAAAACCCCGCAGATATGATTTTGAAGACCTCCCCCAGAGTTCCCTACCAAAAACAATCTAGGGACAAAAATGAAGTGTTTGCCTCCAATTTTCCTTACCAAATGATTTTGCAAAAAATAGTTCGTTGGAGTCTCAGCCCCGGGATTTTTCCTCACATAAGTGTTCACAAAAAAACATGTCAAGATAGTCATGTTGAAGGTCTGCCCTGCCAGGATTTTCCAAAAATTGCCTTGCTTGATACCCTTTAGCCCCAGGAATTGCCACACAAAAACGCCGAGAAAAACTTGAGATGTGAAGTTTTTGCTGGAGGATTTCTTCTTACCTAAATAATTTTCCAAAAGTATGTTTGCAGTCCTCGCCCCAGGATATGCTTCACAAAATACATGCAATGATGACTTTGAAGGCCTGCCCCAATAGGATTTTTTGCGAGTCCTTGCCCTGGGAGCATGTATCCTCACAAATGCCCTTGGAAAAAATAGTGATGTGAAGTCCTTTCCCCAGGATTTTTTCAAAAATTCACTCCAAAAAAAAATGTTTCAGGTATTTTGTTTCTCATGTAAATGAATGTTTCCGTTGTATTTTTTTGAAATTTGGGTCCAAAAAAACAAGTGGTCGGGGTGTTGAATTTGGCTTCAATCGAACGTTTCTGACCAGTAACTGTAAATGGGCCATCATATGTTTTGCCTCTTAAAGGATTTTGGAAAAGGATTTTCCTCTATATTTTTTGTGGCTAAATTTTTGAACCATCAAGTTTACATCCCACGAACTGATTTCACTGGCACTCTTGATGCTAGTACTCTTACACATATTCCGTTTTGAAGCACTTAGCCCGCCCCAGTCCTTTCCGAACATCGCCCCACTTTATCCGAACTTTGCTTAATAGGTGTGTGTTGCTTGCAAATCTGTCACTCTCTCAACTCAAGCGCAGTCTCAACTCAGCACTCTTTTTTAATCTGCGCAGCTACTGCCAAGTCTTGGTACAGTTGTCTATGCACAAGTTCTTTGTACCCTTGGCCAGTCATCTGAAGTGTATTATACTCTCCTAGCCTACTGGTATGTAGGCACCCCCCATTCAGACCATGTAGCGCCCAATCTGACTTGCATTCAATATCCACTTCCCAAGGCCAAGTCCACTTCTCCAGTCCACATCCAATACCCAAATTCTGGGTAGCCATCTCTCTTCCAGGCCCTCATGGGCAGGAAAGCAAATCTGCGGGTCCCTCCATTGATGGCTGACCTGAACACTTTCCTGCACTTTTTGGAGCTGCAGAAGGTGGTGCAAGTACTAGTTGGAGTGTTTCAACTAATGTACTCAGGACAAAATGCACAAACATTCAGTGGGTTTTGAAACATTGGGACAACTTGATGTCTCACAGTCTTTTAGAAAGCCCTCAACCTGGATCAACTTAGCAAACGCTCTGTCACTTCAGATAGAAGATTTGATGGTTTCAGGTTTAAAATTGATGAAAGGTGAATTCTTCTTTAATGCCGTCACGGACTATACTGCTTGGTGACCAGGCGTCTGTAGACGAGAGGCCAAAAGCAGATCTTCATATTTTCCAGAATCCATTTGATGGGCTGACCCGTGAATTGCTCGCACGTTGTTGGCGGAATAAAATGGATGCTGCAAATCCATCCACCGCTCAAACGATGGAGGCATGTCCGCGTACGATTGAAAGTTTCCCAAGTCCTGAGCTAGAAGAAACAATGTTGGAGGGTCGTCGGACAGGTTTCCAGCAGATGCGGAGGAAAGTTCCGAATCTTGATCGGACACTTGGGAGGGAGGCTGGGATAGTGGAAACCCCAGTATAATATGGAAAACAGCCCAGAAAGGAGCGAATGGGTGTGTGTTGCTTGCAAATCTGTCAGTCTCTCACTCAGCACTCTTTTTTAATCTGCGCAGCTGCCTGTGTGCCCTTGCTGGGATGGCCTGCAAGTTCTCTTCTCATGGTGGATTTCCACCTTTACGGGGGGTTGCATCCCTGCCAAGTCTTGGTACAGTTGTCTATGCACAAGTTCTTTCTACCCTTGGCCAGTCATCTGAAGTGTATTATATCTCCTAGCCTACTGGTATGTAGGCGCTCCCCATTCAGACCATGTAGCACCCAATCTGACTTGCATTCAATATCCACTTCCCTGGCCAAGTCCACTTCTCCAGTCCACATCCAATACCCAAATTCTGGCTAGCCATCTCTCTTCCAGGCCCTCATGGGCAGGAAAGCAAATCTGCGGGTCCCTCCATTGATGGCTGAGCTGAGCACTTTCCTGCACTTTTTGGAGCTGCACAAGGTGGTGCAAGTACTTGTTGGAGTGTTTCAACTACTGTACTCAGGACAAAGTGCACAAACATTCAGTGGGTTTTGAAACATTGGGACAACTTGATGTCTCACAGTCTTTTAGAAAGCCCTCAACCTCGATCAACTTAGCAAACGCTCTCTGACTGTGTGCTATGATCAGTCTGGTGGCAACGTGTTTGGAAATTCATCTGCCTGGACCAGATGTGCCTGTATGCCTGGACGGGTGCCCATGTGGCCCCTGCCCATCTGAAAGGATGCAGGATCATAGCACGCGAGCAATGGCAAGGTCATCTGGATCTTCTTCCTTGGATCAATGCAAAGCCAAAATAATCAATAAACACAAAATAAAACAACATAATTTAACAACTCCTTTCAGCATGTAGCAAATAAAAAGCTGAATTAAATGTTAACTGGGGCTCTGAAATTCTCTATTCGAAGCCTGATTGGTTCCTGCACTGAAGATCACGAACTTTTCCCCTTGAAATGGCTTGCCCAAGGAAATTGAATATGTTGAAGCTGCCACCCTCAGCAGCCAGCGCTGCACGCTCAAAAATGCAAAGCAATTGCCAAATAAGGTACCACCTTCAAGCAGGCAGCGCTGCACGCTCAAAAACGCAAGGCAAAAAGCTCAAAGAAGGTACCACCTGCAAGGTTCACCCTCAGCAGCAAAAGAAGGTACCACCTTCAAGGTTCACCTTCAGCAGCAAAAGAAGGTACCACCTTCAACGTCAGCAGTCAGCGCTGCACGATTCAACGCAAAGCATGCAAAGCGAAAAAAAAAGATTTTGAAGATCCAGATGGCATCGTTTTTGCGCTAAACGCCTCATAATTGAGGCTTTCACCGAGCAATCTCAAGTGTCAAAAACTTTGTATTCTTGGATCCCAGATGTGACCCTCAACAGTCAGCGCTGCAGGCTCAAAAACGCAAAGCAAAAGCCAAAAGAAGATAACACCTTCAATGCTCACCCCCAGCAGTCAGCGCTGCATGCTCATGCATCAATGCCACTAACTTGCAACAGAAGATGAAAGATCTGAGGCGCCGACTGTGAGAATGGTGCAGGTTTGGAAAACAGATTTGAGCCACTGAGAAAACAAGCGTACGTGTTTCAAATTAAAAATATTTATATAGTATATAACGTTCTAACTCAGCATGTTGTATCTTTGAAAATCTACAGGAGGCTGCTACAACAAATCAGCTATTCCAGGAGCCTCCTCTACTAGACTATGCACAACTAAATACTGGCTGACCAGCTTAGTTGATAAAGAGTTGAGAGTTGATAAAGTTGATAAAAAAGGATAAAGTTGATAAGGTTGACAAAAATTTGATCAAACGTTGATAAAAGTTGAAAAAAAGGTGATCAAAAGTTGATAAAAAAAAGTTGATAAAAAATGAAAACAGTTGATAAAAAGTTGATAAATTTGATAAAAAGTTGATAAGCATTTTGTGGGCCAGGTGCTATCAGTAGTTTCTATCCCGCCTTGCCCCCACCTTTGTTTACGTTCTTCTATTGCTGAAGTGCCTGATCAATCCTTGTGCAACATAAAATGTTTGACAGAATGCTTGTATACCACGACTCCCAATTGTTGAACAATACCGCTTCCAATTGCTCAAGTTGCACAAGTTTACACTTGCAAATGATAAATATATGTTTTTTTTTCTCATGCAATCGTGTCGTTTTTTTGTTGCATAGCAAGGGCATACATCTTCCTAGCTGTTTCTAGCTCGTTGTTTGGTTTTGGGCCTTCTCTTTCGGCAATGACGGACATGCAAGTGGGATGGGTGGAAACAGAACTCCCAAGAATCTACGACTTGATGGCGTATTTGCAAAACCCTCTTGGTTTCACCTGCACAAACAAACTACGACGTTGAAGGTCAATCAGGAAGACACTGGTAGATGATGACTTTTGTTTACCATATCAACTGGACATTTAACCTGATAGCATAAATATGTACACTTTATCACTTTCGAACATGGTGATTTGGAAGAGGCAATTAATCAATTATCTCCTTTATGGCGATTTGATGCATTTTGTGTCAATTCTGGGTTAGATTTCTCAGGAGTGTGTATCTGGCAAATTCCCCCAGCTCCTGGAAAATCCTGTTGTCGATTTTTTTTCGGACCAAAGGGCAAGTCGACACTCATAGACGGTGTCGAAGAGCTGCACAAAATCATCGATACGCAGCCATACCTCAAGACGAAGCAACACGAACTTGTTTTTTGGGTATTCCAAGGTGAGCCAGGACAAAAAACATCCTGTATCACGACATTCTGCGAGAAAACTGGTTGTTTTTCTTTGGGAGAAAACCCCATTTTGGGATAAAATGCTGACCTAGAATTTCCAGGGTAGTATTGATAGTATCAGTATAATATACTAGATAATCATGTATAAAATCACAACCTTCAGATGTTTTTCAATGTTCAAGCAATGTCGGGAACCAACGCGAGGTAGAGAGGCATTCGAGGAACGAACATTTACATGTATCAAACAGTGAGGGCTCGGCATACCTTAGGTCCTTACTGTAGGTCCGCTCAGTTTGTTGAGCACTTTTATGGGAAGTTAAAATAGGGAAAATCCAATTATTTTTTTAAAAAGGGGCTCAGGGGAGCCAAGGGACGATTCCAAAAGATTTGCCAAAAGGGATTTTCGGAAAAAGCATGCCTTTCGAGAGAAGAGGTATGGCAAAAGGGTAAAGGAGTTCTCTTTCCTAGTTGGTGGTTGAACCACCCATTTGAAAAATATCAGTCAAATTGGAAATCTTCCCCAAATAGGGATGAAAATAAAAAATGTTTGAAACCACCACCTAGTTTCTTTTTTGCAAAAAAAAACAGGCTCAACTTGGACTTATCTGTAGACAGCTCCAGCATCTTTAAGACCATTCTTTAGTTGGTTCGGCTGGACTTCCAGGGTGTAGATACCTGGATCTTCCATATATGTAAAATTTCTGCCTTTTGGTAGGTTTTCTGGGTGAAAAGGCACAAATTTTACACACTTGGAAGATCCAGGTATATGATGATATATGATATATGTAGATCCTGTACTTGCATCAATCCCGAAGTTGCAAAATGATTTTTTCGAACTTCGTTTTTTTGAGCCACTGATAGAAAGAATGGTATATTGCTGGCTATGAACTTATATGTACAGAAAATGTATTACCCTACAAATCCTTGCTCACCTTCTGAGAATGGTAATGGAACCCAAATGCTATGCGTTTCGGAGGTGATTGGACGCCCCAATCATCAGCTGAGAATATGACGATTGATGCCTAGGGTGAAGGAAAGTTCCAAATTTACGACTCCAAAACATCACCATGAACGACTCCAAATCACAAAGATCCAGTGGTTGCACTGCTGCACTTTTGTTGGATGTATACCCTCCCTAAAACTAACAGCAAGATCGCCCATGAAAAGAGGCTTGTGCCCCCCAACCCAAAAAAAACAATCATCATCTTCTAACCATCCGTTTTCAGATGCGAGCTGTCCGTTTCAGGGGAGGCAGTTTCACCCGTGAAGTCACGGGATATTCACATACAACAAACCTTCGCCATGGGTTAACCCGTTTGATTTGGGATATTCACGTACAACGAACCTCCCCCATGGGTTTTCCCAGTTGGATGTTCACTTCACTATCCTTACGGATAGAATCATAGAACTCCCAGCTGTTTCACACATGGCGTTTGAACATAGACCATGACGCCTCGTGACCGATGGGTTGCCGGATCTAAAAGACTGGAAAGCCAAAATCGACCCAACGGGGTTGGGTGCCCGATCAGGTTGGGTATGGAATTTCAATGACTCGATTCGTCCTCAACGGAAAATACTTGAAGTTATCGACATCTGACCTTTGATTGACAGAGATTTTTTTTTACTACCGTCCTCTTTTTAACACTCCCTGGAAAAAACAAAAACATCTCCCACCTGGGGTTCATAGGAAAAAAACATCGACTCAAACGTACCCTTTAAACAGGCTATACGGTATATCTTGGTTTCCAGGAGAAAAAAATCGCAATCTCCCAAGAAAAAATCACCTGAAAGACAAATCCAAGATTCAGCCTTTCCCGGAGCGATTTTTGTTCAGGGGTCCCAATTTTCATTTTGAGGATATCTCAGGATAGTCATCTGGAGATTTGTTAGGGTATTGCTAAGTGCAATACGGTTCTCCTTCTTTTAAAACAACCTCTCAGAACGACTGGTTGGGTTCACTGATGATCAGCGAAGCCGACTTCGCTCTGCCATGTTACGAAGCCCTCAGAGACACCATAGCCTTCTGCCATGGGTACTTTACCTGGAAGCAAGGGAAGACACAACGCCATGATACGAACCAACAAGGGTGGCTGGTTTTTCTTCTGGGTTTTCCATGATTCCAAACATTAAGTTCATCTTGGCAACCCTTTGGTCCCCTGCTAAAAGTAAAAAGTTTAGTGGGGCCCACTGGTAAAATCCCACGATCAACTCTAAGGGGCTATATGAGGGAATAAGGCTAAACTAAGATGTGCCAAGTCGTGTCAATTCCAAGGGGTTTGTCACAAATAAATGACACCCCCAAAAAAGCTGACATGGATTGGATGTAACACAAATCAGCAGTATAGGACAGTCCCCAATCTTACATTAGTTGATTTAATTTCCTGTTCTACAAGGTGGGCCCCTAGTTCTAAGTAGGGTTATAACCTCATTTATAGGGGTTATTTAAGTTATTAATAACCCCAGTTACCCATTTATAAGGACATTTATAGGGATTTTATAGGGGCCTTATAACTCCATTTATACCTGGTAGTGGGCCCACCTGGTACCCAGTTTCCATTGGCTCCTTTCTCCCCAGGATCGAAGAAAATGTCCAACAAAATCATTGAAACCCACCACTTAGCTAACAAGGCTGCAGCCGTATTCACATCCATCCTCTAGATCATACCCAGTAGTTCAAAATCCCTTAGACTTTATGGCAACCCTTGGGGACCTCCCCTGCTAAGTTTGTTAAAATATTATTGGGTTACATGTAAAATCCGAGTAAAATCAAAGGGGCTAAGGGAATGTCCGGCTAAACTAAGATGTGCCAAGACTTAAAATGAATTTTTACTTGGCAACGTTGAAACCCGGAAACCCCCCATGACTTTGACTCCGGAACCAACATGTTGAGATGAGACGTCCACAACATGTAACTCTCCCACTCTATCGACCCCCATTTTCAGGAAAAGCCATCATGATTCAAACTCTAAAGTCAATCCGGTAATTAATTTACATGCAAGTACGCCCTGATAAACTAAGATTGAAGACTGGAAAATCTGCAGGCTCAAAAGGAAATGTATGAGATCTTCATTCATGGTCTATTTTCCATTTTCCAGCCATGTGATCGCTGATCCCCAAGCGAAATACAATCCTATTATAGCATACCTTTAAATGATCCGTGAATAATTTGTCATTTGTGTACATGAAGGGTCAAACCAATCGGAAAAACATGGCGCAACCATGCGAAATTCCATCATTCCACAAAAAGACAACAACTAGTGGAATGGAGGAAGCGAGTTTGATCACAGGCAAGAACGGCGCGACCACACGCAAACATGGCGCAACCACACGCAAACATGGCGCAACCACACGAAAACATGGCGCAACTACAAAGCTTCAGAAAGCAAGCCAAAGATGGTTTGACACCTCTAAAACTGCCAAAAGAGGAAAAGGTATGCATTCTTAAAACACGGCGCAACCCAAACATATTTGGCGCCATCTGGAAAAACCTGGTTTTCCTTGAGTGGCACGAAAATTTTGAGGCATTTGGAATCTCTAGGTATATTAAATATAAAGGGGGTTCTTCACTGCTCACACTGCTCATTTACCTCTCGACTCTCTCTGTCTCCACATCTTGCTGAGGATCAATAGTTTTTTGTCCCCCCAACGGCTACGTTCATCGTTTCTCCATCATCTCACTAGCTACAACTATACCATACAATCCCTGGAAAAAACACTTCAGACTCTGAACATAGATGCATTGAAGACTGCTTTCTTTTTTGAAGCCCACTTACTTGTCATAAAATTTTGGATCTGACAAAAAAGTGGTTTGCCAAGATTTGTAAAACATTTAGAGATCACTGGGCCCATGAAAAATATATAAGCCTGCATGCCGTTAACTTTCTATTTATTATAGCACCGTACATCTTCATTCAAGGACCATTTCCAGCATTCACATACCGGAGTGTATTTCATGGACGTCCAAGACACATGTAGGCATTCGCGCCACAGCCATCAAGGGGGCTGACATACAAACACACACCTGGGTTTTCCGCCCAAGGGCAAATTCGTGCCGGTGTACCTATGTTATCCAAACTTCATATATATGTCATATTCCCCCAGGATCCATGTATATTCTGTATTATTGTACTTACATTTGGTTGATATCTATCCTACATTTGATTGATTTCTATGATAAATGTGGGTGAATCGACCATACATTGAGTTGTCTCCAGGTATGTTAAAATTGTAGGTAAATATACTATAGTCCTATAAATTCCTATGCCCTAGGCATCCAGTCATATTCTCAGCTGATGATTGGGGTGTTCAATCACCTCCTCAGCATAGTATTTGGCTTCCATTACCATTCTCAGTTTCGGTGAGCAAGGATCCCTAGGGATGTTTACTTGGAGAAAATCTCTCAGCGTAAAGATTTGTTGTTTTCTAGTTGGAGGTTTCAACCCCTTTGAAAAATATTAGTCAAATTTGATCATTTCCCCAGGTAGGGATGAAAATAAAAAATATTTGAAACCACCACCTAGTTTTTTATTTCATGGAACCTTGGCAAAATGGAAAGCTTTTCGGGACTCCACCTTTTTGCGGAGGCCAAAAAGGAGCATCATGGAGCCCCTCCAACGAAAAATCTTCCAACCTCCTATGTTCCAGTGTTTACTGGGATTTAAATAAAATCATTAAAATGCTTGGAAACAGTTCCAAAAATATTCTCCCAAATGGTGGTTGCCATGAATTTAAGCCAAATGTAGTAATTAGGTAAATATTCCATACATGGAGCATCTGGGTAAAAAAAGGGGATGAACATAGCTACCCATTTATATTCCGGGATTATCGCATAAACCATGAAATAAGAATCCCCATTGACCAACCAGGATTTCATGAAATGTCACAAGTGTCTTTTTTCCTGGCTCATGTGAGATACTTTCCCGGAACACTAAACTACCAGACCAGCTCTTTTGATCTGAACATTTGGGAGGTTGGAAGATTCAATTTAGGTGTGACACAACCTGCAGTTTGTTGGAGAATCATGGTCTATTTTCTTGGATTTGTTTAAGGTCATGTTTTTACGGATTATACCGATACCATACAACCTCAGGTTGTATTTTTTCTCACATGCCAACAAATCCTTTGCCCCTTTGCCCTTCGCCCGGTTTGCTACGTGGTGGCTGCCAACCCGTCAAGCGACGTAAGGAACGCCCTCGTGTTTTTGTAACCGGAAGATGGCGGAAGCGTAGTGCCTGGAAGCTGTGTTGAAGCCATATAGGAGTCCTATATCCCACACACACACTCCATGTATGGTTTACCTACAGGAACCCTAAGGATTCCGTTTGGGAAGATTAAGGGAAACTTAGGGAAGATGAGGGGAATCACCACACTCCATGTATGGTCTATTTACTTACTACATTTGATTGATTCGTATGGTAAATGTGGGTGAATACAACATATGGGTATATGATGGATGTATGGTATATGTTTGTCTTTTACATGCGTTTGGTTGAATTTCTACGGTATTCCAATGTAGGTAAACATATACAATCATCCCGTCGATCCTATTGGGTTTTACAGCGTTTTGGAGAAAAGTGGCTTTGTTTTTGAAGAGAAAAGCTGTAGCTTAAAGGATATGATATGCTTATAGTTGGTGGTTGAAGCACAAATCTGAATGATATGCTCGTCAAAATAGAAACCTTCATCAAATAGGTGTTTTTCGGTAACTTGCAAAGAAAAAAACAATCTAAACGCCATCATACCCTAGACGTCCAGGCCCTCCTTCTGAGGTTCGGTATTTTAGGCTATGTTTTTTGGGGGTCCATTCATACCTGCTCAGGTGTTTGGATGTCTAGGGATAGTTATTATAGAGAATCCTTTTAGAATATTCCCATACCATCCATGTATGGTATATATACCTACATTTGGTTGATGTTTATGGTAAATGTAGGTAAATATACCATACATGGATCCTATAGGTATTGGCAAATCTGAGGGGTCCAAAAGAGAAGTTACCCTGAACCGAAAAAACTAATGGCAAGTTTGCGGAGGGTAAACACTTTTAGTAAGTCATAAGCAGTCAAAGGGGTGATTGACCTAAGGGACTATCAAAGTTTTGTCACAATAATTTAATGAGGCATATATGATAATTGATGTGATATATGCTATATGACAATATGTGATATACGATATGTCATTCTAATGTATGATTATGATACATTATATATTGCATGAAATCCTGGGCTTATGACGGGATCATCATTTCATGGCTTCTGGGAAAGAATCTCCAAAAACCTTAGTATAGTACAACAACCCACACAAAGCAACCAACCAAGGTATTTCTCCAGTTTCACTGGATGTCGCTTTTAGGGTGCTTTGTCAAAATTGATGCAAACAATGAAGCCAAATCTCTAAGTATATATGTGCAGTGTTTCAACCAACTCAAAAAACACTACATAAATCATCAGGAATCATAGATTTACTGAGCACAATTGCTTCCCCAGATGTTTTGTTGCCAGTTTTTGGTTTCTACCCAAGCAACGAATCCATGAATCCATGGGACAGGTGGTAAATTAGACAAGTCACTGTTCCATGGGAATTCTTCGCTTGGAGCACTCCTTCGCAAGGATTCCACTGGTTACAAGACAAAGATGCAAAGGGGGGCCATAGCTACACTGAGAGGTTCAGGATACTTAGTAAGTGGATAGTAACCAGGGTTATAACCTCTATAAGTGGGTTGTATGTCCCCTAACTAGGGTTATAAACCTACATATAACCAGCTACTAAGTATCCTGAACCTCTAAGTAGGGGGATGATGCCGAAACCTAAGAATTGCCGGGACATACAAGGTGGGCCCCTATCAGATATGAATGGCCATTTATAGGGGTTATAACTTTTAACCCCAGTGAAACCCATTCATTTTCGGCCAGTTTATAGGGGCCCCATGTCACTAACAATCGGCTCGCAACGGCCCACCTCGAAACCAACTAGAAAAGCCATGCAGTTGTTAACGCGGGGGCAGCTGGCTCAACAATGCAGACTTGCAATTCTTTTTGATTCACACCTTTGACATCTCGTCTTGCCCGAGATTTCCGTGTTTTTGTTGTTTTCAACCTGCAATTTCAACTGTTACGAATTTACTCCAACTCAGCCATGCAACGGAACAACTTGTAGTCAAAACAAGTTCTAAAAGAAAAATAAAAAAAACATGTTACCCTCCATGAAACGAACATAGCTTCAGAGGCGAACTGCTAGTTGCAGGGAGGGTTTAAAGTTGGAGGAATCCCTAAAAGTTGTTCCTCTGTTTTCGGATTTTTTGCGTTTAAAAACGCCAAACGTGAGAGAAAACCAATGGGAACAAAAACGGGGGGTTGGACACACAACATATCAGCAACGTTCAGAACACTTGTTACATTCCAATATAATATACTGGTTGATTAATAGGAATCCTTATGATGGCCCACTATAATCCTTATATACAACTGGGTAGGATTTCATTCCCTATAAACATTCAATAACCAGCGTTTTGGTCACTGCTCATGTCTTTGTTGCAAGTTGGAAGTTGATTGATACGTGTACCCCGGAAGTTCAGGTTTGACCATGAAAAAATAATAGCAACCCCAATTTGGGATAATTCAATTCCCTACTTAAAAAGTCTTTGGTGAAAACCTATTTTCTTTTGAAGGTCTTTGGACTTCCAGGGTATCTATATTCAATATTCAACAAATATTTGACTGATGATAAAGCTTCGAAATTAACCTCCAAAATAATTATACCTTGATCTTAACGAACGGGTAAACCAAAACTCCGAAAGTGGATTCATCACAACGGAAATTAAAAACAGGATGCCCAAAGTGATGCTTTGGAAGAGGTACATCCTATTGAATATGACTACACTTGGGTATCCATTTGAAAAAAAGTGTGTTCAAAGTGTTCACTTTGAGAAGAGATCTCATTTCCCTTCCCTAGTGCTCAACCCCCAGAAAAGGATATCCCAACAGCTTAGCTTGCAATCACTAAGCACCACCCCGTGCAGCCACCAGGTGGGAAGTCAACCAAAACACAAAAAAAAAACGCCCTGCAGGTTCCCATTAAAGGCCATTTATTTAATGGCTTGATTTGAACCGAAAAGACCATTATGTAAGTAGGGATTTATCGGATTTACTTCATCAACTGGGTTTCTAAACACTGGGTTTCTTTACTTGGATTAAAAGACTTGGATCTACAAACAATCAACAATTCCTAGACTATTCTTTTAATGGTCGTTTCCTTGACTTACAGGGACTGGCTTTATTGAAATTTCTTTTGACGCTCCTTGTCGTTGATGTTGCACCCAAAGAGGCACATATCCTCAGCGAAAAGGTGACAAGAAAGAGAATCCTAAAACGTCCAACCATGGGAACCCCAAACCTTCATTTTTTGGGGTTATAACCCATATATTGGGGGCCTAAAACCTTCATTTTTCATGGTTTTGGGGTCCAAAGGAAGGCCTGTGTTCAAGATTTTCGTAGCCCCCTTGAAATGGAGGCGAAATCCAAAGTTGACCCTACCTTTATCGAGGCACTGGTCTACCTGAAAAACCCCTCTAGTGACATTCACCGCGAAAAATACCAGGATAGAAACAAATATATATATATATATAAATAGTATACATATATAAATATATATACACATGGATGTACATATTACTAATGGGTTGTGCATATATACCTTCCCCAAATTATAGCAACATGGACCGATGAACCTGGAACTGGGATCACGCCCCCACCCAGTAACAGTTTCCAGTTACCATTGTACAACTAATAAGCTGATTTGACCAAGTACCCCGGCTACCAAAACAGCTTGATTTTTGGTCATAAAATCGATATACCTAGCCTGTGGGTAATCACCACCCATTTGTGAAACATCTTCGAATCTTTCGAAAGTTGTGGGGTGAAAACTCAAAAGAAAACAGTTGAAACCAACAGGATACTTTCGGGCAAACAAGTTGAAAAAAAAACACACACAGATCTTCACAAGATGGGTTCCTACTACTTATAAATGGAGTGATTATAACCCCTCTATATATAATATATGGCTTTATACATGGGTTACTGTAACTAGGGTTATTTCCCCCCTATAAATGGAGTTATTTTCACCCTACGTCTAACTGGGTTTTTGGGCCAGCTTTTGAGGCAACCGGTGATCTGTTGTTGGCCAGTTTTTTCCATTCTGGATTGTTGTCTGTTCAAACCATTCTTCCCCAAGACACCTGCAAAAAATACATATATTGCCATAAGCGATCTTGTGCCACATCCTGAGCTGTGAGTCATTGAGAAAACCTTGTAGTTACATCGCCATGAAATCTCCTATTCTTTCCAAGCGGGGAAGCTTATTACAACCAACAACTCCTGTCCAAAACTTAAACAACACTTGTTATTCCAACTGGTCAAAACTGATTCATTACAACCAACCTATCTCAACTATATATAAATAAAATCATAAAACTCCTGACTATAAGCCAACCAACCAACTGATGTTTTATTGGCATACACTTGTGAAGATTGGAGCTCTTCATTTTGTCAGTTGGTTGATCGTTTATTGGATATAACGCTTGCAATGTCATGCCACATGAAAAACCACTGCCACATGGAAATGCCTTCAAATAAAATCAAAGGTTACTTACGTAACTGTAGGTTACTTGGCAAACCTGAGGTCCTCCGCTAAAAGCTCTGAATCCCACAACACTCCAAGGGGCTCAAAACCCTCAGGGAATACCAAAGTTTCGCAAAGGTGATTTCTTCTTTGAATGCAAATTATATTGTCAACTTTTTGAGGATCCATCATACTGCTACACTGTGGGCCCCCTACCAGTTATAACTGGGTTTATGACTCCTATAACTAGGGTTATAAGAACAGTCAGCCATTTATAAGATTTATAAGGCCATTTACAGGGGTTATAACTCCATTTATAACTGGCAGGGGACCATCTTGTAGCTTCCATTTTGTGATTTCCTCTTCTGGCAAAAAAAAATCTTGGCAATTCAAAACGTGAATCTTTTGGGAAGGGTGAGTTCACGTGACCTATTAAAGGGCGGCAAATCATTACCTCCAACGATCGGGGATAAGATTTTAGTGACTTTGAATCGATTGGGGCCTGGAGGGTTTTTCAAACGTGATTTCCATCGTCACAAAAACAAAAAAAACATCACGAAACGGTGAAACGTTTGGTAAACACCTCATTCCAAAGGGCACACCAAAAATATATGCTCATAATTCATGATTACTTCACAAACCTAAATGGAGCAGTGGAAACAAAAACAAACCTTGTATGAAACTCCTAGTTGTTGTTTTTCCGGATCGGGATCCTTTTATTATGGTTATCTGAATTAAGCCCCATATATTGCTGGGTAGTATGAAGTGTTAACCCCCTTTTACACCCCATACCACAACCAGGAGATTTAGTGTTTCTTGTATGATCGACACTGACGGCCAAAAAAGCAGTGAGGTTCGACCTCGGCGGCTATGTAATGATATAGGTGCCTACAAGGTGGGCCCATCTACCCCTATGAATAGCCTCATAAATGGGTAACTGGGGTTATATCCACACTTTTAGGGGTTGTAACTCCATTTGTAACTGGTAGGGGCCCACCTGGTACAGAATCATTGGATCCTCTCTGGAGGGGTTTTGACTGTCAGAGTTCCCAAATGGACCTCCAGTTCCCAACTGTCACTTGAGATCCAAAAGCTGATTCTTGAGATCCAAAAGGCTGATCCAAAGATGTAGAAATCTTAAATCCTCGGGTCCCTCGGTAAAAGTTGGTGACCTTTTTTTTAGTGACTTACAGACCTTCCACCAGCAACTCAAAAAGGTCTGCATATACAAGGTTGTGAGATGATTACATAACCTAAGGCTATTTTGGGGGGTGGGGTTTCCATTACATAAGCCTTACATACAGCTTATATGGGGGTGGGGGTTCCCTTACATAAGCCTTACATACAAATTGTAGATGTGAGTACCTGAAATGCTTGATGACCATTTTTACAAGTGGGATATCCACGTAAACTAACCCTTCATCATTCATCCTATATTTCTGACCAAAATGTCCCGAGGAACTTCGCATGCATGGTTAGTGTTTAACGTAGCCCCTGAAAAATGGTGGTTGGAAGACTACTTTCCTATTGGGAAGGTCACTTGTCAAGGGGCTATGTTAAACTTCGGGAAGGGTAGGGGGTAAATTTAGGTAAATACAACATACTAGTGTCTGACACTTGGATGTTTGTAAAGCTCCAATCCGCCAAGCATCAGCAGTGCCAAAACGTGTGGAGCAGCCACCCGTCAAATCGGTCATGACCTATCCAATGTTTCTTTTTGGGGGGCCAAATCCTACATGGTGGGCCCAAAGTCACCAGTCAGGAAAGTAGGGTGAAATAATATGAAGTACCCTCCGGTAAACTAACATAGCAATAGAAAACCACCATTCTTAATAGGAGATACATCTTCAAATGGATCCATTTTCCATTGCTATGTTAGTTTACCGGAGTGTAACTCCAGTTATACGGGGTGAATTTTCCTCCACTGCAACCCATTTATAAGGCGCCCATAAATTGGGAGTCTCAGGCCATTTCATGACGGAACGAATCGTTTGCCCAAATTCAATTGGATGTTCTTGGTTTTCGTTGCATCACGCATGGAAAAAGGAAATAGCAAATATTCTCAAATGAGACATGCCACTCAATCCAATCCTTTGATGTGTGAACATTGAGAGTTTGAGAAAAGAAATCAACACAATGGTGGTGTTTCATGGAAATAAAACCCATGGTAGAAAACGAGAAGTCACAACAAAAACGAATTGAAGGGATTTGGTAGTATAGGATCATTGCAATACACTTAGTAAAGTTGAGAAGCCGATGGCACAGTCATGAAACTACAACAATGATCATCAGCAAGAATAGACAGCTCCCTACCCAAACAAACATTTCCCCCTAGATTGCAATGACAATACAGAGACTGCACCGAAGACAGTACAATGCGTCACACACTCAAGCATAAGGAGGAGAAAAGACAAGTTTGTTATTGCAAGCATACTGCATAACCCTCATCCTAACTTAATAGGTATACCCTCCTACTTTCATCTGTGCAAATTACTATAATTCCTAACATCAGAATTTGAGAGGATTTCGGGGGACATGTCCATTGCAATCACCACCATTTTTGGGGTGACCAACCGGTGCTTTGGTAGCTACAATTTAAGCTCAGCTTTAAGATTGAAACACCGATTCAAAGGCCAAGCAGTCTACAGTCTATTTTGTTGTTGTCCTTCCCTTGGTCGGTTGGTTGTTGTTTAGTTGCTTGGTTCGTTGTGGTTGTGGTTGCTGTGGTTGTGGTTGTGGTTGTGGTTGTGGTTGTGGTTGTGGTTGTTGTTGTTGTTGTTGTTGTTGTTGTTGTTGTTGTTGTGGTCGTCGTTGCGATTCCCCCTTGCCTCTTCCACATGGCCACCACCACCAAGAACTTCCCAGCTGCCATGCATTTTGGCATAGGCCTCACGATCAACGACACGTCAAGTCTGATCGGTCAAAAAGTGATTTAGCGAGAAATGTTTTAGATTTATAATATATCAATTCAATGGAGTTTCCTGGTTGCCTTAGTAGGTGGTAGGTACCATATAATCACCCAATTGGCAATATATGAGTGGTATATATGTGGTATATACTGCCAATTGGGGGATTATACGGAACCTACCACCTATTAAGGGAACCAGAAACAACCATTGGTTAATATGATTAGCTGAACCCCTCCTTTCGGGGTTGCCTTTTTGTGCAAGCTTCAGCAACCACTGGCCGGGTTTCCGGGAGGGTCCTGGTATAAACTGTATACTGTATATTTGGGTTCCAAAAACAAGTGCCATTTGGGTTCCAGGCACTTAAAATTTTCATGTGGATTCATACCATGGACCTCTACAAATTAATAAAGAGAGGTTCAACTTCAACATATTTTTCCAGCTTCTGCTCGAAGTGTAATGGCAAGCTCTTTCGGTTGACAAAACTTCTAAGTGGTTTTTGGAATACCCTCCCCAAAACTCAGCACAGGCCATCAAAAATGGTGCTTGGACCAACTTTCCAAATGCTCCTATACTAAACATTTGGCAAGCCCAAAAGAGATACCCCTCCCAGTAACGGTGTTGCCAGCAAAAGTTAATCCCCTAGTTCAAAAATAAATCATGATCCTAGTGACGATTGCATCCCTTGGAATCCAGGTACTTCGCATCCCAACAATATGACATGCCGCCTTTCGGGCTCAAAATTTGGGTCTCCAAATTCATCGAAATGTTTGTCTTTAAAACGCACCCCTAGCTATGGAGGCCCGTCTGAAACAAAAACAAACTTCTTTATCTTGAAACAATCCCTTTCAAAAGTTTCCAAACATGACAATCTCCAGTAACTTGTTTGACTTTCATGGGAATTGAGGATGAACAAAAACGCTCATATCTTTTGTTCCCACCCCAAACAACAAAATCAATTGAGCTCTTCTTCCTAGTTTTCAGTGAAAATCATCCTCCGATCAACACTGTGGGTTTGGTGAAGGTGAAAACTTTTAAACTTCGTCCTGGTGTTGTCTCTTACAGGGACGGGACATCCCAAGCTATATGATCTGCATTGATAGGTCCAGTTTACCAGTTCCTTCTGGTACAACAATTTTGAACCAAGTCGCCCTTTTTGTGGCAAGATACCGAGTACCCTCAAACATATTTGGAGGTGCTTGTGAAGATACCAAAGACATGGGGATTTGATGAGAATAGATGTGTTTTTTTTTCCTAGGTGATAATTTTTCAAATAATCTTCAAAGATACCCCTTTTCTTTTTCGTCATTCAACCTTCCATGAGGTTTGCCATCAAGAGTAGGTGATAAATAATTGGATTATAATTTAAAATCCATTTACGAGGTGTAGGCTTTCTTGACCTATATATACTTGGAACCCAAATGACCTTTTGGTTTTCTTGAAAAAAGCCTTGTTTTGGAGGGTTCAACCCCCCCAAAAATAGAGGTCAAATGGGTTCCAAGCCTTCCAAGTTTAGGGGCCTCACCTTCTCCAGCAACGCAGGCCATGGAAGACTGGGCCAAAATTCCGTCCTGGTACAAGGTGCAGCTATAAAGGGAGTTGTACCCTCTGGTAAACTAACATAGCAGTGGAAAACCACCATCTTTAATAGGAGATCCATCTTCAAATGGTGGATTTCCCATTGCTATGTTAGTTTACCGGGGTTATAACATGATAACTCCTATAAATGGCCTTATAAATTTGGTCACCGGTGTAATTTCACCCCTTTTTTGTGGAGTTATTTCACCCTGCCTATTGTCTGGTAGGGGCCAACCTTTTATTGTCGGAGTCCATGTTGGTGACACAGAATCGCACGCGGAAAAATCGACCACATCCCCTCCTTCATGTGGAAAGTTTGGGGTCGAGAAATATTAGTGTGCCGGTATCATATTTAAGGCACTTCAATAGTATAGGCAATATCCATAATAATACAAATGTACTAAATCATCATTTTGGTTCAAGTTGATGAGTACATCCAGCCTTTTGCCACCCGCCAAAAAAAAAATGGAACCGCGTTTTCCCTGGGCGCCCAGTAAATCACCGGGTCCTAGCTGTCAAAGGATTCATCGCTGAATCAAAAGGGATCGCATCATCAATGACAACCTGGCATCATGAGAATCTAAAAGGATGGGAGTTGGGCGCATATCTACATACACCCCTGAAAACTAACATGACATTGGAAAATCCACCATTTTCACTAGGAAATACTTCTTCAAAGTGTATATTTTGGGGTCCTACTTAAACACTGCAATAGTGGATACCGAAGGTTGATAAATGTCCCTTCATTAAAAAATTGATAGCAATTGATAAGTGTTTTTTTCTAATCCTACAAGGTTTGGGCACGTTTCCGGGCAGTTGGGTTATGAAACCCCTTATTCTGGAGAGGTGATGTATGACCTCCCCAAAGCCACGGCATCCCGAAGGAAAAAGGCCTGATTTAAAGGATTCTTAATCACCGAAAAGTCGCATTGGGTTTTATCCTTCAATTCCCATTCTGGCAGAAAAGGAAACATGTGACTAGTTGGAAACAATTCCGAACAAGTTCCTACAAAATGATGACCTTTTCCATCCCATGGCAGAAGGAAAATACACAAAAAGAAAAACGCAAACAACTCCTAACTTACTTGCTCGGACTAAAACCAAATCTACTCTGAGAAAACACGAAGCAGGGCTGCAACTGTCAGAAACTGGACCAAATTGCATGTGGTTACACATGTTGGGGGACAGTTCACCTGATCTTTCTATCTTTTGCCAAAGACAATTGTGATTGTAGGGCTTGAAAAAACATCAATTTGACTCCTGCAGCACAAATGAAGATGTGAAATACACAACGTGTAAAGCTATCATGAAATACATTGTTGTCTTATAATACTTTTCAACTTCCTTGTGACCCTTAACATATCCATTTTCTGATTTTACTACTCCTGTAATTTTCTTTTTGCGGCCCCCTACCTTTCCTTGCCCGTCAAAATTTTCATGTTTCTTCCCAGTTCACTTCAAGCTCGTTGACACACCAACTTCACCACGCCTGGTGCCATTGACCATGCTTGTACATGCGCATGATATAGAGTCCTGTGACCGTTTTCTCTGGGAGAGGTACAGAAATCTAGAGGCATGACGAAAACCGTTGACAATCAAAGACACAACACATGTGGCTGAATTAACCCTGACAGCAAACGTATCTAGTGCAGAAGGGTGAATGAGACAGACATTTAAAACCAATAATGTCTAGCTCTATACCAAAGGTAAAAGCATTACCAAAAGTCAGAACAAAATCAAAAGTCAAGAGTATGCCAAAGTTGTGGCGTCACTGTTCATCAGAAGAACCCGTGTTTAAGAAAAGCTGCGAAGAAAAACAGGTGCATATTATCGATGCTTTCACAAGCACCAAAAGCTAAAGTGGCATGGTTCTTGTTGCCATCACCGATGTTATGATGGGCCGGCCTTGATCAGATGGCTAGCAGCTAAGCCACACATTCAACTGACCACAACAATACACCAATAGACAAAACCACAACACGTAAAATACGGAGCAACTGTCAAGAGCAAAAGTCAAGCCGATCAAGAAGCCAAAACAAAAGCTAATGGTAACAGGAAAAGATCTATCAGCTGACGAAGTCCGCAAGTAGGGCAGAGCACGACAGGAGTAGATATGCAGCAGCCAAAATGAGTAAATTAAATCAAAACAAAAAAGTGTACAAAAAACAAAAAGACTCGAACAAGCTGCAACATGTCTCTCTCTTCCGAAGTGTCAATGATAGCACTCAGCACTCTTCCACAAGTGAAGATCTAATGCTTGGGATCACCTTCATATGCAAACCGTGGAAGGGAATCGTCTCTCCTTGGCAGCATTCTCTGACATTTGTGCCCATGTTGCACCTTGCCATTGCACTTCCAATCATACTCAAAGCAGCGCTGACAACAAAAGCCCTTGAACTCCTCCGAGTCTTCATGGCTTAAATAAGGGCAATTTGGTATGATGCAAAGCCACTTGAATCATCTTCGTGGAATCATCTTCTTCGCGTTTGTCGTTTGCCCTTCATGTCAAACATCTTCACAAGGTTCGGGCCGACACTGGGCGACATCTTCTGCAAGTGATTTAGCGTGGCGCATATGACAGGCTTGGCCTCCTATGCCTATCGTTGTCTCTATGTCTACTGTTAAAAAAAATCAACCAAATTATAGCCAAAATTACCATGTATACATGGATCCTATGGGCCTATGGGCATGGATGACTATTGATGGCTTTTAATTAGTTGTTTGCTATCTTTACGTCATGCCATATGGTGAAACTTATGAACAAGTGTTTGGTTAAGGTGTACGCAAAGCGGTTTTCAATCCCCCTTGTTGACAGGAAAACATTAGCCTTCCTATTCAACAAGCTATGGCTATCTTGAAGAAAGAACCATGAAACCATACAAGCTGGGCCCCTACGAGTACCAGTTATAAATGTTTACAAATGAGGTTGTAACCCCATCATAGTTATAACTCCATTTCTAACTAGTAGGGGCCCACCTTGTACCCTTGATGACCCGACTCCGGGTGTTGGTTGATCCTGCAACATAAACATCAGTTGACATCTGCGTCCCTGTTCCACCATCTGAAGGTGCGTTTACATTTTTACACATGTCGTTTGGCTCCCAAAACAACGGTTATTAAATGTAGGTAGTCATATACCCCCACATGACCATAGGTTGGAGAACTACCCCTTCAAAATGACACGAAACACTGAGGAACTAATTTTACATTTTATACTACAGAAGAAAAAACACCTATATTAGCTGCCAAGTCATTAATATGTCTTAAATGGTGAACACTGTCTTTTTCCGGCCGACAGGTGAGCAACATTCAAAACTCCTCTGACCTTGTATTATACTGCTGGATTAATAGGGATCCTGGATCCTTAAAATGGCTTATTAAATGCTTATTAAAATCTCCATATCACTGGGCAAAAAAAATACCCAAGTTAAGAAGTTGGCTTCTAACACACAAAAAAAGGTGACTTGCAACCAGCTTAAAGATACTAAGTTCCGTATCCTTCAATACTCAATGTATAACCTGCTGGGAACCAACACATCCCCTTTGAAAGGCACTCTTTAAGATGATGTTCTTTTTCCCACGGTGGGGTATGTTAGTTTCCTGAAGGGTATGGTAAATTTACCTGCAAAGAACCAGGATTCTTGCTTAATGCTCAGTCAACACGAATCTCTGAAAACCGTGTCTCAAACAACAAAAACCTTTCTGGCCAAATTGAAATAATTCACCAACCTATATAGTATATTTCCGTGAAATAAGGAAGTTTCCCTTCCAAAACGCTACCTTTTGGGGGCCCAGGTCGTTTGAGGTCACTATAATTTGACCAGAAACAATAGATCCTATGGGTAGCAAAAAAACAAGGATTCTGCTTATATGCTCATCTGTTCATCTTCAACATCTCTTCCGTCTCAACCAACAAAATTTCATATCCCATACCATCCATATATGGTATATTTGCCTACATTTGGTTGTTTTTTGGGGTAAATGTAGGTATATAAATATACCATACATGGATGGTATGGGTATCGTGAAAAAAACTTCATCCGCTCCGAGTGAAGGATTGGAGAACTTCATATCTGCAAAGAGTTGTGCTATCAACCTCGGGATCCGAGTTTATGCGCACGCCGGTGCTTGGAGGATCGTCTCGTCCCATGACTTGGATACGTGGTTAGGATCACCCCCCCCGTTTAAATTGCCATAAAGTTCGGCCATTTGGAAGGGGTCCCACAACCCGATCCTTAGGGACTTACCAATTTAATAACCACTTACTAAATGGGATGATCCTCCAAGTGTGCGGTAAACATGAGAGACGTTAGGTACTAAGAATTGCATCTGAAAGGATTTCTGGGGGGGAATGGTTTGGGAATCATAGACAATCATCTGGAAAAAGAAGGGAAATTGGAATTGGGTGAACGGGGAACATATCTAGGCAAAGTTTAGGTTTTCATTCAAAATCTGAAAATTTAGCACTGTGGGCTTTAAACATCTAAATGGCCCCACGATCAAATCAAAGGGGCTGTTTGGAAAATAACTAAGATGTGCTGATCGAAACCTGGGGAGTATCTCCTTATCTCCCTATTAGGAAGGAAGGAAGTTTAGATACCCTGTTCGCTCCTTAGCTTTGCGCCCTTCCGTTCGGAACAGCTAGCTCACGATTTCACCAACCAAAACTTCCAACATATGTTGCCAATCTTGGCATCCCAAAATTTGAGAAATCTACCCCTTTGTGTAACACAACTCACCAGCATATTTGGACACTTAGCAATGTTACTTCTCATGTTTCTTAGTTGTAAAGCCCATTTTTCAAAAAATCCTTGTCAGCTGGTAACAGTGGATCCCCAAATTGGGGTGATGATCACTTGCCTTACCAAACTGTGCAAAGCTCTTTAGTACCATGAACCTCTTGTCTGAAGGTGTTCGGCAGTAATTTCCGTTGAACTCTTTGGATCAAAAAGAGGATGGCAGGTGTTCGAAGATATATGAACTTGGATGTCCCAGGAAGTTAGTAAATGGTTAGTAAATGGGTTTTAATTCCAATATACCCCAATTATAGGTAGGTTATAACCCACTTACTATCCATTTACTAACTTCCTGGGACATCCAAGAAGGTATACCTGGAACTTGTGAATGTCCATGTTGATGAAAGAACAAAACTCTGACACCTTCCATGAAATACTGGTTGTTTAATGATGGCATCCTTATGATCTGGGCAAATTGAGAATTATCTAAACTGGAATTAAAGGGGATTGGGGGGAGATTCCCTTACTATCACCACCATTTAAGGTGACCTCGGCAGAAATCGTTGTAAGTAGCCCAGTTATGATGGTTTATAAAAAAATCCCCAAATAACTGGGTGATTTTTAAATCTCCTAAATAGGTGTTTCCAAAAATAGGGATACCCCAAAATGGATGGTTAATATATCATGGAAAACCTTATTAAAATGGATGATTTGGAAGAAAAAACGCCAGTATTTTCGGAAACATCCAAATAACTGGGTGATTTTGAAATCTCCTAACTAAGGCAAAACAACCACCAGGGGCTCCTTTTTTTTCATTTGCTCAAATGGGGCCAAAGAAACCATGGCTTCATCGCAAGGGCTTGCATTCCAGCGACCAAATAGAAATTTTCTAAGGCACCTGCAAGATGGGCCCCTGCCAGTCATAAATGGAGTTATAACTCCTATAAATGGCCGAAAATAAATGGCTAACTGTTCTTATTTCACCCTAGTTATAGGAGTTATTTTCACCCAGTTATAACTGGATCCGGGGGCCCACCTTGTGGAGAAAGGTTCAACAAAAACCCTGGACCCTGACATTCCATGAAATCCTGATTGCTTCAAAGGAAATCCTTCCCAAATGATCCATGTATGGAATAATATATACCAACATTTGGCTCAAATTAAAAGTAAGAAATCGCTTGAACGATAAATCCAAGTGTTAATATAGTGTTAATCAGCAACTTTTTTAGTGATACTGTTGATAGAAGAAAATTACTAACCGTGACTAATCGCTTTTTAAGATTGGTTCATTCCAAAACTCTGAAAAAATCAACCAGCAAAATTCTGGTCCCCGGGACCATGATTCACCGGCCCGCTACCAAGTTTTCAGGCCATTTTTGGAGTCGTTGAAAACCCTAACCAAAAACAAATACCTGGAAAACATAGGAACGTACCATTATCTTAGGCAACTGTGGGGTGGTTTTTTGGTGTAAAGTTGATGGAAATTAACAGCAACGGCTGTTTTCCAGGTTAGATTTATGAATTCATAAAAGTGAGGGAACTTTTGGCGGCTAAAAAAAATGTGGTGCAATCATTCGCCACGACCATAACTGGTTGGTGGTTGCAACCCATTTGAAAAATATTAGTCAAAATGGGAATCTTCCCCAAGTAGGGGTGAACATACAAAAAATTCAAAACCACCACCGTTTAATATTTATACTGTACATACATTTAGTTGATTGTTACGGTAAAACTTACCTATAAACGGACCCTATGGATTAGCGGCCAATTATCAATAAATTTGCCAGAATCAACCCCTTTTTTTTGGGGGGGGTTGAGGATCTTTAGGGTTTAAAAGAGAAAAAACATGAGATTTGCCACTCAGTCCAGCGATGCAACGGAAAAGATGTGATCTAAATATGTACAAAGTCATCCCCCCAGAAGCTGGAAAAGTCAGATCTGCAAACGGCTCATACTTAAGACTTAAGCCAAGCTCAGGGTCAGGGTATTGTCAAAAATCACCTGAAACAACCCTAAAAAATAGGAGACACCCTGCATCACCAAGGGACTTGCTACCTGTCAATTTTTAGGGTTGATTTTCCCATGTATATAACTTTTGGTTCTTATGGTGGACCCCGAGGATAGGATCTAAGTTCGCCTTTAAAACAACTCAAAAATAATTCTAGTGGTCACTCTTACTGTGAGTTAGCCAAACCCTCCAGGAATACTGTTGATGGCTGAAATCCTGCACCACCTGGAATGGTTAAAACCCTATAAATAATGGGGTAATCATCATCCTTGCTGGTGCAGGATTTTGTCCATCAACAGTATCATTTCGATTTGCCACGAGGGTATCAAGACTTTCATCCAACCTTGAAGCACTCGCCCAGCGCGTGGGATAAGACCAGGCTGACTAAATGGATAAGGAGCATCCATCACCATCTCCTGATGGTTAAAACGTGGGTTTCTGACCGTCAAAAAAGGGACACAATTCCTGGGATTTGCTTTTAAACTACAACTAGTTGGTGGTTTCAACCCATTTGGAAAATATCAGTCAAAATGGGAAATCTTCCCCAAATAGGGGTGAAAATAAAAAATGCTTGAAACCACCACCTAGACAAGTACAAGGGTCTAAGATATTCTGTCCTAAGGGGCTATAAGGGCAGGGTTTTCGGGGGAGTAACCATTAATCTTAACTTTAGATTTGCTTAAGGTGGTTGGAACAAATAAACAAAAAAATCTCCCAAAAAGTGGTTTAATGGTGATAAATCCCATGGCAGAATCCGTACAAATTCACCAAAAACAAAAAAACAAAAGAAACCTCACATATGGTAAGTTTCAATGGTAAATGATGGCAAGCATGGTAAAATCATCGAGAGTCACACCTCTATATGATAGTAATTCATGGGTAAATAATGGTAAAACAGTAAAACCTTACAATTCTATATAGTCAAAAATATCATATAGCTGGTAATCATGGTAAAACATTCACCTCTATCCAAGAAATCTCCAACGGTCGGACCCACTGAACGAACCCACGAACCCCGAAAAAACCTGAGTATCTCATAGCTGTACTAGTAGCAACCTACTTAAGGGTCCGTTTTGTTAAGGTCGCATTCAAAATTTCATGGACTCTAAATGGATGGCACTCCGAAAATAGTCGGTTTTCACCCCCAAATCATCCATTTCAACAGGGTTTTGCCATGATTTTCACCATCTATTTTGGGGGAAACACCCCCTATTTTTGGATTTCCACCCAAATGATGCTTCCAACCTTCGACTTCTGAAACCACCTTCCTTCCGGACGGACACCCCACTCCTGAAGCCGTCGCCACATCGCAGGTTTCTGCAAGGTGCTATAATCTGGGACCTCGTTACCTGGCGGACAAGGTGGGGCCCCTACCCAGATATAAATGGAGTATATAATACCAATCTTAAAGCCCTTCTATCCAGCTATCTTCATGTCTATCCAGCTGTCTTAAAGCCCTTCTACTCATTGGATTTGTTGCCTTTCTCAAACTGTGTGGCATAACCTCAACCTTACCCATACATCATAAGTGGTATGAATACTAGGGTGTCCATGGAAGTTAGCAACTAGTTAGTAAATCGGTTTATAACCTACTTAAGGGACTTATAACCTACTTATATAGGGGCTATAATCCAGTTACTAATTACCATGGACATCCCAGTAACACCTGTAAATTGCCTTATAAATGGGTAACTGGAGTTATTATAACCCCCATAAGTGGAGTTATAACCTTACTTATAACTGGTAGGGGTACACTTTGGAAGAATCGATGTTTGTTTAGGTCAAATTGTGAGCCAAACAAGTTGTTGTTTTGGTTGTTGTTATGTGGTGTTTTTTTTGGACAGGTTCTTGTTGTTGATTGTTGTCTTCATCATTTGTATCTATTTCATGATACTTATTTAGTGATATTTATTCATCTATTCGTTCATTTATTCATCTATCTATTCATTGATCACTTCAATATTGATGTGTTTATTTATTGATCTATTCGGATCATCTTTTATTCATTGATTTAACTATTTACATATTGCTTTCTTTCTTTTTGGAAGGTACCCTTGCATCAAACAGCAAGAAAAGCAGGAACAAAAAATGAACCACAAGGCCCTCCCGGCAACCGATAGCAGTGGAAAATAAAGGTTGGGGTCTTCCTGGCCACTTGATGGTGCGATGATGATCGTTGTTCCACTACCAATTATTGTGAAGCGATTTAAGAGGATTTAAGAGGTATCATTGATTTCCGATGTACATCTGAACCAAACCATCCCTAGGCATCCAATCATATTCTCAGCTGATGATTCGGGTGTCCAATCACCTCCTCAGCAAAGTAATTTGGGTTCCATTACCATTCTTAGAAGGTGATTGGATCCCTAGGGCATCATTTTCAGGGTCCAGCTGTTAATCTACGGGGTTTGTAAATCATCGTAAAAAAAACTGCGGCACCTTTGAACCAGGATTTGCTTGTGGGTGGAAACTTCCTCAGGCAAACTCGGCTCAGGAATCACTGTAGTGTAGTGTAGCCATGCACTATAAATGGCCTTATAAATAAATGGGTAACTAGGGTTGCAAACCAATATAACATGGATCTTTATAAAGAAACAAAACAACATTTGATTTGACAGGGTTTTTGGTTCGAAACTTCACTGCCCACTTTTCTGCGGATTTGAAAAAGTTTGCCATTACTATCTAAGTTTGTTCCAACACACCTTTCAAAACACATATTATCTAGATATCTACCAACAGGCTAAACTTTGACTTGGATTTGCATTAGATGCTTGGGAAAAAACAAAACAAAACATATTCTCCCAAATAAAATGGTGGTTTAAAGGTGATTTACCATGGTACAAAGAAAAAAAACACCTAAAACAAATCCAAGATACAGGGTTTCTTTTCATACCTTCCTTTGTCTCATCCAACATTTGAAACAGCCAAGTCTTGTGATCACTTTGTTTTCATCTATTACAGGATCCCTGAAAAATGGCTGGGCAGCAAGTGGGAAGCAAGCCCTTTACATGTATACATATACGAAAATCAACATGTAAATATCAATATATACACGAATAAAAAACATGGAATGACATAGAAATGATAAAGGAAACTCAATCTAGAGTTATCATGATACATCCACTATCCACTCCAAGTATCATGTTAATGTTCAACTGGAATATCATTGTTGTAATGTCGTTGTTATTGACCAATCATCATGTGAGCCACAATCAAAATGTCTATTCCATCCCATTATACTGGTTGGTCAATAGGGATTTAAGGCGCTACTTCATACTCCCTACAGTAGATAGGATAGCAAAATAGTATATGTACTATTTCCATGTCGAGGCTAATCCCAAGCAATCGGGGCGTATTGCACTGTTCATGTAATAACTACTTTCGCCTGAAACAAACATGATAGGGACTAAGGAAATATCTAGGTAAAGCTCAACTAGGGGATTACATTTTTTTCACCCGACAATCCACCTTAAAGAGGATGGTTGGCTTTAAGGCTATCTAGTGTTTGTGCAGAATATGGGTGCAAAAAACCCCTCGAACATAGGCCAAAACCCCCAAAGGAAAGGATAACGTACTATGTTATGTAGTTTTTCGTAACGGGTAACGTTTGAACCATGACATACTGTTGAAGGAAGGAATCCTGCACCAGTTGATAGGTAGTTTATCCCATCATTCATAGGGGTTTCATACATCCCAGGTGGTGCAGGTTTTCTCCTTTCAGCAGCTTCCACTCGTTGTTGTTTTTTTTTAACTCACTTTAACATCACCAAGCTGGTTTCCATAGTGGGATTTCCACTCTCCCAGCCTCCCTCCCAAATATTCCAAGGATTCATGCAAGCCAAGTAACGAATCTTGATAGATATCTTTCACCTGTACGATGCCAAAATGCAGCGAGTTCATGGGGTTCATAGGGATGGTTCGGAGGAACCCAAATGGCCCTTGTTGTGCTTGAAAAGGGCCTTTTCTGTTGAGGGGGTTGCTTTAACCCAATAAAAAAAGAGGTCAAATGAGTCAAATGGGTTCCAGGTGTATGATGTAATCATCCCATGCTTTGATATTCTTCTTCAATGCTTGAAACAACTGCCAAACATATGAAGTTACAAACGGCAATTCGATGCTGGTTTACGTAGTTGAAGAACCCCAGCAAAAAATATCACGTTCCCTAAGAATCCTGACCCCTCAAAAATGGCTATTTTGCGGACCCCTGCTATACAGGTTCAACCCTCCCCTATAGGAGGGTCCAAGGATTCTTGGGGTTTAATAAATTCAATGGTGAATCTGAATCCCTGAATTCAAGGAGTTACTGACTTTTTTAAACAAGCCATAAATAAACCCATAGGATCCATCTGGACGTATATCGGTATATCTACCTGTATGAATTTCGTTGATTTCTATGGGATTCCCATGTTGGTACATATAGCTTGGAACATGCTCCCCTTCCCAGTAAAAGTGGAAAGTACAGGTTCATCCGGGAACCCCTACTAACAATAGACTAATAGAATGATCCTATTGGTGACTGGCATCCTGGGTGGAGGTTTCACAGTTTCACCGTCGTCCCATGATACCATTGGGCTATAATCCAGAACAAATCCAGCAATCTGATTTTTATGGTGTTGCACTCCCTGAAACTAACAGTTTGTCCCGGAAAATAGGCCGAAACCCAAAAGCAAACTAATATTCCAACCATCCATTTTCAGGTGCTATGTTAGCTTCAGGGTGGGTAGTTGTCGATAAATAGACGGTCGTGTCCGCTGAAATCGATCCACCTAAAGTAATGCTCAGTTGAGCAATGAAAAAAAATAGACAGTTCTTTAGGGTATATAAGGGATTAAACTACACAGTTATATGGGGATAATCATACAAACCCTTGTAAGGATACCTATTAAACAACCAGTAAATGGAAAGCAGGAAGTTTTTCACTGCTCAATTGATTTCTCTCCCCTGAAATCCGGAATCTATCCACCTTGGCAGTCCGCGTTCGAGGACTATACTCCGCACCGAGGCGTCCCCCGGTCTCCTCGGTGGCAGCAAGGTGTCTATATTTTCTAGTCACCAGTTTCGTGGATGATCATCCCAGTTAGTAAGTGGTTCGTAGTCTCCATTTATCTTGGCAACCCTGGGGTCCCCGGGACTAAAAGTTAAACTTTTAGTAAGTTACAGGTAAAATCCCACGATCAACTCTAAGGGGGTAAGGGAATAAGGCTAAACTAAGATGTGCCAAGTTATAAGCCATTAAAAAAAAAATCGAAGCGGAATTACCCCAGTTAAGGGACTTGGTAACCATAGTCGCTCACTGGGATAATCCTCCAAGTATAAATGGGGTGCCCCTATAAATCGCCGAACAAAAGCGGGGAACTGGTGTTGTAACCCCTTTAAATGGAATTATTTCATCCTGCTTATACATGGTAGGGGCACATCTTGTATGGCAGATTCACCTATACGTTACTATACAAAATTCACCAAAGATACCAAAGCCTTGGATTTGATTAAAATGCTTGGGACAAGTAAAAGATGCTCTCCCAAATGGTGGTTGAATGGTGATTTACCATGGTAGAAAGCCAAAAAGTTACCTTAAATATGTCCAAGAATGCAGGTGAACATACTATACATTAAGTATCTGGTGATATGGAACTTAGTAACTAAGTAGGAAGTATCTTGAAGTTGGTTGTAATTCCCCAAAGTGTATTAAACCAACTTATTGACTTGGATAATACGATTCCCAGATTACTCGCAGAAGTGAATCTAACCTAGATCCCGCTCATAAGATTGGGCCGGGGCGTACCAGCTCCCACAGTATACTCTACACAGCACAATTTCCTCTAAATCTGAACTGTCAATTCAAGACATCCTGTACCAGTTCATATGAATATAGGCTTTGTTTTCTTGGTGCAGAATCAAATGTATATATACACACTGACATATCCACTGTCTAACCTTTTTTTCCATCAACCATAATATGGACCAAAAAAACACACACACAAAATACCTTTAGATGAAGGGTTCATTGCATCACCCATTTGGCCCGTGGATGTGGAAGGCATGTTTGCCGAGTCACACGATGGATCTTGTCCTTCATCTTATCCATCCGTGTCTCCTGCCGCCATGCCACCATGACTGGATGCAGTGTCGATGGTGGAGGCTGAGATATATGTTTGGTGACCGTTTATTGAATAGCATCTATCTACTGTGTTTATCAAATCTACTCTCATCTAAAGCAATATATCTATAACTATCTAAAAAATCAATCTATGGATCTATCGATCGATCTATCTGAGCTATCTATCTATCTATCTATCTATCTATCTATCTATCCATCCATCCATCCATCCATCCATCCATCCATCCATCCATCCATCCGGGCGTCCGTCATATCCCATCCATCCTAAACCAATGCAAGCTCATTTACTCTATCTTCAGCAAAACAACTGGGAGACGTCTGAAAATCAACGACCACCCAAATTGCGTACACTCGAGCATAGGACAAGAATATCTGGCCAAATTATAATATTATTTCACCAACCTAGATTTCACTGAAACACTGGGATTTCCCTTCCTTAGCTACGAGTACCTTGTAGGCTGAGGTTCTTGTGAGGTCGCTATAATTTGACCAGACCCATATCAGGAGTACTGCTTCCATTTAAGGCAAAAAAAAGAAGAGGGATCAAGATTCAGGAAACCTCCGCCCGCAAGACTTGTGTGGTGGGTGCCGCACAACCCAATTTTTCCAAAAGAAATCATGTTTTTTTTCAGGACCCTAATTTTCAATCACCCTTTGCTAACCCCATCACTCCTAGCAAGGTAGCAATGGGTCCCCGCAATTGGGTGAATTATACTTAACACTATTAAACTATCATACGGAACTATCTTTAGCTAAACCAAAGTAGAACCAAAACGAAAATGTAACAAACGAAAAACCTTAAGCTACACCCCCGAAGTTTAACATACAAGTAGCCCCTGAAGAATGGATGCTTGGGAGATTGCTTTCCATTTGGGAAGGCCCAATTATGGCTATGTTAAACTTCAGGTGGGTACTAGCTATAGATGGGGGATAAATGGGTAACTCGGATTATAACCCCTTATAGATGGAATTATGACCCTACTTATAACTGCCCACTTTGAATAGGTGAACAATGGCAGCAGCATCCAAACTATCACTCCACCAATATCGTTGCCTGGACGAGACGTTGTTCCTCAGACCATTGACCAGTGAAATCGCCAGTGATGTGACGATAGGTATCAGCCATCCTTGTGTCCAGGGCGAAGCAAATACACATTTCGAAGACTCTTCAAATTTGCATGTTCAATGCTTGGAAAAAGTTCCAAAAATATTCTCCCAAATGGTGGTTTCATGGTGATTTCCCAAGGCATCAAATCCGTTCAAAGTAACGTGAAAACAAATCCAAGCTTGCATGGTAGTGTGGAAGTCTGCAATGTTGCCTTGTGTATCCCTTGGTCATTTGGGTGTGGTTGCTACCCCTTGGTCATAGTGATTATTAATTATAGTCTTCCAATCATACCGAACATGGGGATCGGTGTGAAAGAAACCCTCATGACATATCTCGTGAGGCGAGGTCGGCCTTTTAGGGGTTCAAACGCTTACCCTTTCCACATCTTTCTGTATGACTGGAGGATGGCGACTGGAAGACATAGGGCTGGTATCTACCCGGTAAACAATGAGATTGACAACTGGAAGTTTTGGTTTTCGGAACAGTTTCAGTGTCAGACTGGAAAGACAACCCTACTTGGATGTCCCAGGAAGTTAGCAAATGGATAGTAAGTGGGTTATAACCTACCTATAAATGGGGTATATTGGGGTTATAACCCATTTACTAACCATTTACTAACTTCCTGGGACATCCAAGTAGTGCTCCAAATACCCTGTTAGGCTTGGTGTTTAGGTACCCCCAAAAACCCACTCCAAAACCACGACTGTAGAAGGGTCCCTTTGGAGCATTTCTGGCAACAACAAAAGGTACACCTACAAACTTTGAACACGGAACCTGAAAAAAACGACTGTCTGTTGTCGAGTAACGCCCCGGGGGGCGACCGGAGTTGGGATTCCGTTGTCCGATTTGAGTCCGCTCGGGGGTCCCGGAAAATTCCAGCCCGGCCGGGTCAACATTCCGGTAATCTTTCCCCAACTTTAGGGGGTGAAAATTTGATAGATGTTTGGAAATTATCATCTTAAGACTCCTTAAGGCAGGTCCGCTAGGTTTTATTTCGTTATTTTACAACCATGTCACCTTCGTCTTTTTACCACCAAAAAAACACATCTCCAACAAAAACTCCCGGGGACACACAATCCCGCATCCATTTTTGGCGTTGTGCGGCGATGGTGTTTTCTTCGATGCTAAGACTCTGTTGGATGCAAACGTTCCAGTTGTTTTCGCCTTGGGCCGTGGTGGTGGTGGTGGGAAGGTATGGGTGTCCAATTCAGGGTGGGAAAAAACAAGAAATCTTCCCGGAAAGACTGAAAGTTGCTTGCTTGTTGGGTGGTTGGAAAAATAGAAAACATTCCCGAATGGTGTTTGAATATTGATTTATTAAGGTATAAATCATCTTAAACAAATCCCAGTTGATGATGAAGCCACCCGTGGTGTTTTTATTTGCCATCTAGTTCTTGAAAGATACTGCGGTATAAAGTCGTCAACTTGATCGAATCAGTGGTCCATATGTACAAGCACCATGTGAGGTCGCAATATATTTAGCACCATGTCCTTTCCTGTTTTTTTCTAAGAAACCCTATTAGATCTATTAGCCTATACAGGTCCCCCAAAGGTCCATGTGTGATTTGATGGTAATCTACTCTGGAAAAAATCATTGAAAGGATGTGAACATAAAATAATGCAATACATGAAATATCAACCAATGGCCAATTGATGGGTCCTACCTCATTCCAGGAGCATACTCCCATTAAACCTTATTGATAGTTCAGAAATCCCAAACAACCACCTGGGATGGTGCTAAAACCTTGGAAAAAATGGGCTAAACTACCAACCTCAACTGGTGAACGCTGGATTTCTGAACCATCAACAATACCTTGCAAGAATTGGTGTGAGTTTACACACCCCTTTCACACCTATACCGAGGCTCAAGCCCCTTCAGTAGGTTCAAACCAATACTTCATCACAAGGTGTAGCTGGTGAAGGATGCTTGATTCACTCTACTGTATTACTATTGATGGTTTAGACCTCCGGCACGTGACAGGTAATGTATCCCGCTACTTGCAGGATGATTCCAGTTAGGATACGTGGATGATACGTGGTTACTAATCATGGGTAGTAAGTCCCCAATTCCTGGGGTTGTGGGACCCTTTCCAAATGGCCTAAATCTTTTATGAATGGGGGTTACTATCAATCACAAACTGGCATGATCCTCCAAGTTTTTTACAAGGACTTTACAATATTCATTCCAGGCAGTCCAGGATTTCTTCCAAGAACAGTATGTCCAACATGTCCAACTCAATGGTGGGTTGGTGCGCTTTTCTTTAGGTCCATCTTCCAGCATTAGTTCATCTCCATCTAATATTTTCTCTGCAAGAGTTCCCCCAAAACCACATCCTTCATTTTTTTCAAATATCATCCAACCTAATCCTGCCACAATTATCCACAATTTGTATTCATATCTTCAATAAAATTGAACAACATCAAAGGGCTATTTTGGGTATGTTCAATTTCAGGCAAGGTAATCCTACCCAGATCCTATAAAAACTTGAATCAACCAGCCAACTTGCATGCTAGACACCCACATACCAATAAGAGATGATAGGCGTGGGTGCATCCTGTGCTTCTACTATCTCTCGCCCAACCGGCCCTTGCATGGCACCCCCCGGTGGAACGTCACGTGCTGTACGGTGGTTCCGGGGGGGTGATTCCGAGCCAACTGCTAAGGCGAGCAAGCAAGAAAATGGATCAGACATCATGCAGCTCTGGGTGTCATGCAGTCATGCATAAGATGCCGCAACTAATGGTTAATAGGTGGCTTTGGGACCCGGTGGTTTGGGGGGTGTATATGTTTTGTATGCTCCCTCGGGTTGGGGGATGAAGTTTCTTGGAATCATCCAAAAAATCGCATCATCGCTCCTTCCCAGTGGAAAGAAATGGTGCCAAGTCGTCAAAATTGGGATGGTTTTGTTTTTTGTTTTGCAAGGATCGAGCGATCAAAAAACGAAAAACTAAAGGGAAAAAAACCACCGGATCCTTCAGGTTGGCTAAAACAAAAACGTTCGTTTTTGGGTTGAGTGAGGGGTTGGTTTGTACAAGGTGGGCCCCTTACCAGTTATAACTGGCTTTATAACTCCTCTCACTAGGGTGATATGAACAGTTAGCCATTTATTTTCGGCCATTTATAGGGGCCCCAAAACTCCATTTGTAACTGGCAGGGGCCCATTAGAAATATTTTTGGTTGACAAAAATTCCATGGCTCAAATTGAGCCACCTTGGTGGCATGGAATGAACACAACTCCGTGATGGTGAGAGAAACCAGGATTCCCAAAATGGTGGAGAAAAATCAGCCCTTAACTACCCCAACGGTAGTATTGGGATGTACTGGGCTATATTTGTATCATCTATTGAGTATTGAGTATGTGAGTGAAACAAAAAAAACTTCTCACCATCTATTGAGTGTGTGACTAATTTGCGGGTGTTCCACCCCCCAAAGAATAGTCACCAACAGGATTGTGACATGTTTAGGGGGGGATACATATTAACTTTCACTTTCCACCATTGGTTGCTGGGAAAAGGATCGCCCTAAGTCATAAAATTTAAAAGGCTAGGTAAGGCATCTAAATATATAAAGAAAACAAATACATATTCAGTACCGATTTGCCAATCTTTTGTATATATTACATACATATGCTAAATATATCTATTAATTATCAATTATCTATGTTTAGACATGCATACAGACTATGGATAAAATCATATTTTCTGCGGGACACCTTGACGCATGATGTTCAACTGGGAGTGCGGAAACTGATTTTGGACACCTGGTAGCCACCCCTGCCCCTTGGCCCTTGCACCGAAGAGGCATCCTGGGGAAATTTGATTTGGAGCGGATATTCATGGGCTTGTTGTTTTGTGTCGACCTTGAATCTAAGAAAAAATCAGAAAGGTTTCTTAGCTGGAAGCTAAACTAAGAAGTCCCAGTAACTCAGTAAATGGCAAAAGTAGCTACGTTTTAACCCACTTCTAAATGGTGTTTAGAGAGTGCAAATCCCTGGTAGCTAATCACTTAGCCAATCCGAGATCATCCCAGTGGAGTTTTTTTCAAACATTCAACGTAAACCGACTTGGTCCCATAAAGCATGCTGAAAACGGTTGAGCACTTTCTTTTAGTGGGTGCCCACATGTTTTTTTCCCGGGGGTGAATGAAAATAAATAACTATAGATATACACATCGTCTTTTCAAATTTGCAATACAACCAAAATAAAATAAACGATATTAAAAGAATTCATTCCTTCAAAGCTGACCCAAACATTTCAGTAATCTGAAATGTCGGAGACTGGTGCAGTATGATCACATTAACCCTCCAGCAACATGTTGGAGTATTTTTTGGTGTCGGTACTGTCAGGTACAACCCATTTTTGTTGAGGTATTCCCTTAGGACCTCACACACCCTCACCAATCAAGATGGAACCCAACAAACAAGGTTTACTTTTCAAAGGGGTGATTGTTTTTTCTGGGGAAATACTTATTATGTACATATCTACCTTGCACAATTTTGGGAAGGTGTCTTTTTTCATCCAAGCTTCATGAGGTGTGCTTTTTTTTTAATGTTTTGCTGGGAAGGTTTCTCAGTTCGACCTGCGGTTCGAAACCGCCCGCTAAAAAAACTACACCACCTTCGAAACACTTCCTGCCGGAAGCTTTGGCAAAGCCCCAGATGAGAAGAAGCAGATTCAAAGGAAGGTCCTGAAACCTCATACTTGGATGTCCCAGGAAGTTAGTAAATGGTTAGTAAATGGGTTATAACCCCAATATACCCCATTTATAGGTAGGTTATAACCCACTTACTATCCATTGATCCTAACTTCCTGGGACATCCAAGTAGAAATCTGGATCTGCTGAACCCACAGGTTTTTGGCCAAAAAAACCTTGATCTATCTGACAGGCCACAACCACGCTTGCTAGAGTCTCGTGGACCCACTCCCCCAAGCTTACTCCAATTGGGGTGGGGGACTGGTACTTTTAAATCCCTAACATTGATTTTGTCTTTGCATATGACATTCAATTCATACTCTTGATGCTTCAGAAATCCCAAGGGTAACCACCTGGGATGGTGCTAAAACCTTGTAAATAATGGGATTTCAACGACCTTTTCCTCAACTGGTGATTGCCGGATTTCTGAACCATCAACAGTATTACATTCATAGCACCAACATTCCCAGCCCCTCAAAAGCTCCAACCCAACCTAGTTGGTGGTTTCAACCCATTTGAAAAATATTAGTCAAATTGGATGATTTCCCCAGGTAGGGATGAAAGTAAAAATATTTGAAACCACCAACCAGCAACCCAAACCACAGTTCCATTCCTTCTGAGTTACCCCAACTCCACTGGTCCAAGCAGTTCCGAAATTCTCGCCCGAGATCATCACTTCCCTGGGGCCCGTTCGTTGTTCGAGGGTGAGTGAACTTGGAACAAACAGGGCATTTTATATAGTTCACAGCCATACTGGAAAACCAAACAAAAGAACATTGTGGCAATTCAGGTTGATATTTTTCCTCTGAGGGATTTTTTCATGCACTTATAAATTTCGACAAATTGCCAAAGTCTAGGAAAACCATAGGATATAAGACCCTTCAAAACAAGAAACCCGTTTCACTTCCCAATTTTCTAGGATCTTCACGGATGCTTTGCTGGTCAAATTATGATATTTCACCCACCTAGGTTTGCCTGAAATAAGGGGATTTCCTTTACAATCACCACCATTTGGGGTGAAAACTCCTGTTTTCGGTCGCTATAATTTGACCAGATTTTTTGGGATTCTCGAAGGTACCAGGAAAATTTATCGGATCCACATGTTGTTGATTCTCAGGGATTTGTTTTGGGGGGTGCTGTTTTTAACTGAAACCACCATGGTAGATCACTTTATCAAACTTACAAACTATGAGTATATGTTACATTGATGAATATGTATGTACAACCCAAAATAACTATATATATATATTATATTTTTATTTTGCTGACGACTTGCCAAGTACCAAGAGCACCAAACCACTGTGGTAGCCCAACGTGCCACCACGTGCTGTGCCATTGCTGGGGGTAATGGCTGTCACGGTAGGCCTGGGTTTTTGTGCAGAAGACACCGTTCCATGGCCTTACAAAAGGGTAACTGACAGTATAACTATAACCCTTATAAGTGGAGTTATGACCCTACTTAAAACTGCTAGGGGCCCACGTTACACCATTTGGGGTGACCCACCGGTGGCTTCGTATTCGTCACTATACTTTGCCCATACATATGGCTATATTTACGTACATTGACCTGCATTGATCCCATAAACATCAATCTCACATAATTATAGGTAAATATACCATTAGATCCTGTGGGATATATACGTATAGCCAGGAAAATTCCTGAAAAAATCAACCAACCAAAGGATCATCAATAAAGAGGGGTCATTATCTTACCAACCCAAACAATGGACTATTTGTTTGAGGCAAACCATTCAAAATTACCATACATCTTTGCAGTGTTTGATCTACCTCAAAACGGGTCCCTTCTAAGGACCCCTGTCAAAAGGCGTCAACAAGTTGGAAGACTACTGCCCAAACCTCTCGGTTCCCAAACGCAAAAAAGGTTGTTCTTGGATTTGCATGTTCGATGCTTGAAAAAGGTTCCAGACATATTCTCCCAAAGGGTGGTCTCATGGTCATGAATACCATGATAGAATTTGTGGTAAAACCACCAATTAAACCAATCCAAGCGATATTCATCAAATCTTTTAGTGATACTGTTGGAAGAAATCTGGCTAACCACTTTTTGGGATGGAAACCTGAGGGTGCTCCCCAACGCCACCACCCCAAGAAAACAGGCCTTCTTATGGGATTCTTAACCACCATCATCCCCTATGAAAATCGTATCAAATCTATTAAATCTATTAAGGCCGTATATTTAATAGAAGACTGTGGCATTGAGGGGGAAAAAGGCCCCTGAGATTTCCCATGAATAATAAAGTGCTCATCCCCCCCATCCTCCAAGTCATGCCCAAACCAAAGTCGTCGACGTTTGTCGTCATTTCGCCCAAGAAACGTATGCGGCAAGGAGAAGGTCACCGTGGCGTTGGGATCTGAACTGGTGACCCACCTGGGTCATGCGGGATCCGACGTCACGTTTATGTAAGGATCCGTCCCGACACCTTAACCAAAACCCTTGGGAAAACATGAAATCTTAGGAAAAAAGGTGGATCTAAGACATGTAGATCTTAAAAACGTGCATGTTTTTCTGTTAAATGGGCTATGAAAAAAACACATGGAAGTGTGGGTTTAGGAACTGAGTGATTTCACCCACTTGTAAATGGAGAAATTCAGCGTGAAAATAACCATTTACGGTATTAAATTCAGGCAAACCAGTTATAGTAGTAAATTCAGTGGATGTCCCAGTAGTCTTCCAATGCATGCTCATGTTAGGTGTTTTGGGTATGACTTTTGGGGGCCGTTTGGCACCTCATATCATGATGGCTTGTCAACCTACCCCCCTAACGTACCTCCCCCTAGAAACGAAGTCTTATTAAGGTCTTATTAACCATTGGTCTCCCTTAATAAGACCTTATTAAGACCTTATTGAACCTTTATTTCTGGGAGGGGGATTTGGGGGGTAGGTTGACCAGTCATGATCCTCATATTAGGTGCTTGGAAGCCAAAGGTGAACGTAAAAGGAAGTTTTGTGCATTTTTTTGTGGCTCAACTGTTTTTTTGACAAACCATGTAGGCAGATTGTCACAATAAAACCATGATCCAAAATATAACAATATAAAAACATACCTATATGATCTAGTTGGTGGTTTAAACCAATTTGAAAAATATTAGTCAGATTTCTTTCACCATGGAACTTCGTTCCCCTGTCATTCCACACATCAACCCCGCGGTTGAAGTATCTTGACAGGGGAATCCCCCAACGCATCCTTCCGCCTCGGGGTCATCTCCTCCCTGGAACTTCGTGACGTCTGCCACCAAACGAGACTTATGTAGGAGTCCCTCAGACATCCTTTGCCGGAGAATCTTCTGGCAGGCTGAATCTCGCTCAGCCATTGTGGTAGGATATACCCACCGGGCCAATCCAAGTTCTAGTCCGGCTATGCCGGAGAAGCATGATACCACCGGAATTTTGCCCTCATTCTTGGTCAATACATCTGCAGATACATGTGGGAACATCTTTTCAAAGGTGCCCCTGCAAACTGCAAAGGGCGTCGGGTCCGTCCAGCCACGCGGAAAACCTGATAAGTATTCCCCCACTTCGCGGTTCAGGTAACGGCAATCCTTTTTTTCCTTCAAAAACTCTTTGAACTTTGTCGAGTATCGGATCTGATTGGCAAGGTCGCATATCCCGGGGGGGGAGGGGTTACGCAGAACCGCCGTCGTTGTGCTGCTAAAGCACCTGATGCTGGACCACGATGCAAATTTCTTCTTGCCAGAAAAAACCTTGGTCTTGCCATCCTTTTTGACCTTCAGCTTGGACTTGTGGACACACATCAAGCTTAAAGGAGGCGTTTTTGGAAGGCGAAGCGCAAATGGTGTGACCGACATGGTCCCAGATTGGACATTCACAAATCCGCATCGAGGCAACAAACCCCCACCCCCGAGACTGACATCTGAGCCTACTTGGAAGGACCCATTTGCACAAGTTGGGGCCTTCGAACCAAGCCTTTTCAACCTCCTTTGCGGTCTCACTTGCTCCTGAAGAACATGTGACTTAGATTTTCATGGAAAGATTATATACCGGGTACGTTTTATCAAGTTAGTCAGATTGGATCATCTGCGCAGGCAGGGGTGAAAATAACAAATATTTGAAACCACCACCTAGTGATAGATCTAATGATAAAGTCTGCTTATTGTAGATACATGTATGTAAATAATATATATATATGTATGCATAAATAGCAATACAAATATGAACAAACATGACTTTTGAATGAAACCATAATTGTAAGACTAAACAAATATTACTGATATATACGAACACATAATACATACTTGAATCATATCATATATCTATATTAGTTTCAAACCATCTGCACTCCAGGGTATTCCCAAATGGCTTGGCAGATTCTGTTTGAATAAATCCAAGGTACGACGTAAATGCTTGCTGATACTCCTGAGAGAGATGGATACCACCACGCCATGCCTCAGTAAAGACTTTTGGGATTGCCAAATCTTCTCCAGTGCTTTGCCCGGAAGTTTAACATAGACCCTGCGGCATATGGGGGTTTTCTAAAATGCTGGCACCCAACAACCATTGGTTTTCCTACTAAAAATCATCATTTTGGGGTGTTTAGGGGGTACCACCATTGAAGGAAACACCCATATCAATACCAAAAAGCACCTCTGGAAGCTTTTCTTTGTCAACAAATCCCATGGAGTTTGTTCTTCTCAGTCGGTTCGTTCAACCACCGTCGGTTCCGCTGCCGCATTGGCCGCATGTTGATTGCATTCGGCCCTCGTTTTTTGCAAAACAGGATTTTTAGTTTTATGGGACTTTAAAAAGCATATTTACCCTAAGAATCCAGACCCCTCCCGATTCTTGTAGGATTGATTGTCTCAATCCCATCCCCAGCATACGATTACAGTATAGGGGAAATCCCTAGGGGAAAAAATCCCTTTCTTAGGACATACAAACGGATCCTTATAGGGTTACTTACACGAAACTGGTCAGTTTCAGGAAATGTCTAGGTCCTAGGTCTAGGTAAATATACCAGGCGTGAATGGTTGATAATAAAATTGAATTAAAACTCATGTGAATGTTGAATATTTTTTCATGGCAGGGTGTATTTGTAGACAATTAACCCTAGGGATCCAATCACCTTCTGAGAATGGTAATGGAACCCAAATACTATGCTGAGGAGGTGATTGGACACCCCAATCATCGGCTGAGAATATGACTGGATGCCTAGGGTAACTGTAAATACATGTAGGATATCCCAATTTCATGGAACCCCTGGGTATGTTCAGGTAAACTTTATGGCATTTTGTGGCACGACATTGAGTTGTCCATTAATTTCGGCTTTCTCCTGCGCATCTCCAATACCATGGGGTTTTCTCTTGAAATACTCAAGTTTTTGTTTGATGCACTTCTCGGGGCAATTTTTGAAAATAAAAACATTACACTTCCAAACGACATGGGGTTAGAGGTATTTGAACATCCTGTTCATGGAGAAGTTCCTTCTTCTCAAACTAAACCTGACCCTATAAACTGAAACTCTGTATTTGTTCCAGGATTCTGACCCCAAACACCAAGAAACATCACCCTAAGAATGATGGGATCTCAAAAACTGGCGGCTTGGAGATCCCTAAGCCCTTGGGAAGTGCAGAGTGAAACCCTTCTTGTTTGGAGGGTCCAATGACTCTTAGGCTCTTACAAGGTGGGCCCCCTACCAGGTATAACTGGGTTTATAACTCCTATAACTAGGGTTATAAGAACAGTTAGCCATTTATTTTCGGCCATTTATAGGGGTCCCATAACTCCATTTATAACTGGCAGGGGCCCATCTTGTAGGGCCTTAGGGTAATTTTTTGGTTCTGGAGTTTGGGTTTGTCCACTCGCAACAGAAACAAGTATTGTAAGTTTATCATCAACTTGAATGAAGGGTTTGGAAGCTTGTTCATTGCTATATATTGCTATACTCCAAAAACAAAACAGAACATAAAAAGTTCACAAAGTGGTTTGTAAGTTGCTTTTGCTTCATGCATCTATATATCTAATTATCTACTTGGTGTTTGAACCACCCAAATAGAAACACAAAACAGGTGGAATTGGACCATTTCCCAAATAACATGATGTAATCCATCTTTAAAACCAAAAAAAAAGAGGATTTCGTGGTGGACAATTTTCTTAAGGTAACTGTTGCCGTCGTCCTTATCAACCACTTAGGACCCTCTTAGGTCACAAAAAAATATGCATGCACCCCTAATTAATGGTTGCATCAAGAGAAATTCCAACCATCCATTTTCAGGGGCTACTGTTGATGGACAAAATCCCAAACAACCACCTGGGATGGTTAAAACCCTACAAACAATGGGATTTTGTCCATCAACAGTATGTTAGTTTTAGGGAGGGTATCCCTGTTGGAATTCCTAGCTGTGTAACGCTCCACCCTTTGTGTCTTGCGGATGCAACAGAGATACCGTTCTGCCCACGTCCATCCGAAGGCCAGGTCCAGTCAATGCCCTCACCTCAAGGCTCTCACCACAAAAGTGGGCCCCTACTTGGATGTCCTGTTGGAAGTTAGGATCAATGGTTAGGATCAGTGGGTTATTTCACCCCAGGAAAAACCCCATTTATAAGTAGGTTGTAACCCATTTACTGACCATTGATCCTAACTTCATGGGATATCCAAGTACTTGGAGGATGTACCCCCCACTGACACGTGGTTCGTTAAGGGTGTTACAGGCCATTTGATAACTTGAGGGAACCTACTTATACCAACCACTTACTAAATGGGATGATCCTCCAAGTACCACTTACTAAAGGGAGTTATAACTTCTATAAATGACGTTATGAAAATTGGAAACTAGGGTTATTTCACCCCTATAAATGGAGTTATAATAGTGGCTTTTGGGCCCACTTTGTAAGAATCTCTGGCATCTCAAGTGGTTTGGAGATCCCAGAACCCTGCCTCTAGTGTATATAGAGTCAAACCCATCCATAGGGGGGTTCCAATGATTCTTAGGGAAGTCTTATATGGAAGACTGTGGTTGGAAATTCAATCAACGTACCAGTACAGGCACATATGAATGCGCAATTCCCCATGAAATTGATCTAGCAGTCTCAACCCATCCCAAATACTTTTGATCAACCAGGATATCTTACCCCGATGTTCGCGACGGGATTTTAATGTTAAACAACAACGTGTAACCCAGAAAAAAAAGAACCTTTACTATATAACTTTCAAATCAGCAAAATTTCAACATGAACATTCACAAAAACTCCAGAATCCAGAAGAATCTGCTGGAATGGCAACCACCTTTCATCTTCAATGTCCACCCAACAAAGCACATGAGCCACGAAAAAAAAAAAACGGCCTTACTTTCCATGAAATACTCGCTGTTTCATAGGGATCCTGGATGCTTGTAATGGCTTATCATACTCCAAACATAACTGGATAGTATGTCATCCCCTATGAACCCTAAACTACCAAGGCTCACTTAGCGAGTGGAACCCTGAAACAAAAGTTTGAACGGCTTATTTTCCCTACTAAATATGTAATCCCAAAAAGTTGAAAAAATTTACCCTTGGCCAAGTAAGATAATATTTCACCAGGAGTTGCCCCCATATAAACATTATAAATTAATAAGCCCTAAACAATAACCAAGGGGACCTGTTTTTTTTCATTGTTCATTTAAAACATCTCCTCCTCGGTGCCGACAGCGTCCCGCACGTTGCGTACGGCCACTTGGCACGTCTCGGTCGGTGCGACCAACTGTCCAATGACCTGCTTGGATGCCCGGTTGGACGTTAAGATCACTGGTTAGGATCAATGGGTTACTAGTTGGTGGTTTCAACCCAACTGAAAAATATTAGTCAAATTGGATCATTTCCCCAGGTATGGGTGAACATTAAAAAAAATTGAAAGCACCACCTAGGTTATTTAACAAATACTTAAAAATGGGGTGTATTGGGGTTATAACCTACTAAACCTAAGCTTTTACTGACTTGCCCGGACATGCAAGTGCAAAAGATTTCATCATTTTTCCCATGATGGATCCATGGGATGATTGTATATTCACCTATGCCTACGCATCAATCGTCACATTCTCAAAATGATGATTAGGGTGTCCAATCACCTCCGAAATGCTTTTTGTATTTAGGTTCCAATGAAACCATTCTCAGTTTCGGTGAGCCAGGATCCCTAGGTATAGATAGTGGTATAGATTTACCATAGAAAAGCAACCAAATTTAGGCAAATAATGGTACATATATGTACTCTACTTGGTGGTTTCAACCCATTTGAAAAATATGCTCGTCAAAATGGAGCATGTCCCCAGGGATCGGGGTGAAAATAAAACATGTTTGAAAGCAGCACCCAGTACTGTAATTATCATATACAAAGATCCTATCGGTTTGATGATTTGGGAAGATTTGGGAATGATGATTTGCCAACCAAAAAACATCTGCAAATCAAACTATCTGGATTTACCTACAAGTAAACTAGGCAAGACGGCAAAGGTCCCTTCAGGGATTCCAAGTTGAGCGGCTTTTCAGTGGGCAGAAACCAGTTTTTGAAATCAAATTCTTACAGGGGCGATCTTTTTAAGAGCGTTCTTTGTCCCGATTGGTATACTGTATTTTGATTGTATTTTGGATCTACCCCCCAACACAAAAAAGTGTCAAATGAAGGTTTTTAGTGATTACCAAATGTCGTCCTGGTGGTGTCTGGAATCCAGGGTGGGGAGTGACTTTGTCCAATGTGCCCGCTAAGCGAGATCTTGAAAACAAGAATTGAGCTTTAGACTTTAGGCAACAAAAACTAGACTGACATTCATCTCCTGAAGTTTAAGAAATTGAAACCCAAACAATAGCCATAATTTGACAGGATATAATTTTATACTCTTCAAGAACACATGATTCTTGGACAAGATCCCAAATGAAAAAAACACAAGCTAGTTGGTGGTTTCAACCTCTTTGAAAAATATAGTATGATAGTATAGGTCAAAATGGGAATCTTCCCCAAATATCTAAGATCTCACCCACATACCCCTCGAAGGTACCCCGTATGTTTCACCAACAGTTTTTGAAGGAATTCTTTCTTTTTGGTGGTTTGGGGAAGTTTGGGGTATCTTCCCAGGGTATGTGGGCAAAAGCATTGAAAATAGGGTTGAAAATAAAAAAATCATTTGAGTTGCCACCACCCAGACAGCCACATCCGCCAAAAAAAAATCCCACTTCATCGGTTCATCCGACATGCCTGCATCTCAGTCAGCTGACAATTGCCTGGAAGGCAGTCGTGTTTGTTCTTTGTTTGGGGGGGCTGTGGAAAAAAGGTTGGATGCATACGTTGATTCCTGCATTTTTTTGACATATAGCTCAACTAACATCAACTAAGATAGCTGGCTGGAATATCCACCATTTTTTGAAATAGGAAATACATCTTCAATAGTTCGACCCTCAAAAGGAAGGGTTTCCTTTTCTAGGGGGCCGTTTCCTTAAAAGGAAACGCATCTTGCACTCCATATTCTTAGGGAGGAATGTTCTCCAACACTCCAACTGATACCAGAAAATAAGGCTCAAACACCCGCAGAATTTACTATGGCCAGGTGATTCAACGTGACCCTTTTTATCCCCTATTTGGCGGTCACTTAACCTTTGAAACGGTCACTTGACCATCCCTTAAAAAGGCCACAAAGAAGTGTTTCACAATTTTGTTGTTTTCTGTTTCAAAAGCCCATGAATAGTGTGCAATTCTGTCGCCCAACAACAACCTCAACGCCCAAAAAAACAAACAAAAACATGTGTGGGTCGGCATGCTGTAGCAACTGGGAGATTGATGGCTAAAATCTGTTTCCAACAACCAACATAATGCACTACGGGAAGAAATCCTGCACCACCTGGGATGTATAAAACCCTGTAAATAATGGGATAAGCTACCTATCAACTGGTGCAGGATTTCTTCCATCAACAGTATTATAAGGGAAATCACTCAAAATTACCATGTGCATTGTTTGATCCCCTCAAAACTGGGTGATTTCATGACCACTGTTGCAATTCATCTCCCTTTTTTGGGAGGTGTCTCAGTTTCTCCACCAAGTCCAACTCGACCCTTGAAACACCTGTGGGTGAAGTGAAGCGCACAAAGCGCCCAATGGTGGGTGAGGTGAGCCTCGGTGTGTCTAGCCCTTTTGTCTAGCCGGTTTGTAGCAAGATGTACGGGGGAAGTTAGAAACAATGGCTATAAGCTATACCCTTGGACCCCAAAACCATTAAAAATGAAGGTTTTAAATCCCCAATATATGGGCTATAATCCCTAAAAATGAAAGTTGTGGGTTCCCATGGTATAGGCTATAGCTTTTAGTTGGGTGAAACAAATCCTCACACCCCTGGAAAGTTGGCTTGGGAAATTTGGAGCTCGAAAACCAGAACTGAACTCAACCACAAGCAAGCGACTTTCAGGGCATATCAGGGACTACAAAAGGTTTGTGAAGATTTGCCTTGAAAGTCTGTTCTCTGCACTTGGAGGATTTTGGAAAACTAGGGCATGATTTGCTTTGTTTCTTCGAAGATGCACCGTTATACCTTTGGTTGGTTTCAAAAACATCAAATTTGGAAGCCATGGCTTTCAAATAAACTGCTGGAAAGTTAAATTGGAAAAACAAAACGTATTTCCCAATGGGTGATTCACCATCCCAAACACTCAATAGGGCGACATACGTTGAGTATCTTTAGGTACAGCAAAGTGTAAACATGCACCTTTAAAATCCAGTACTACTGTTGATGGTAGAAATCCTGCACCACCTGGGATGTATCAGACCCTGGAAATGATGTGGTATTCACCATGGGTGTAGGATTTCTTCCATCAACAGTAGTGCCAGCAGATCTTCACAACCCCCATATGAGATCACTTCCTCAGCCATGTTGGACCTTAACAATAGCTCCTTGGATTTGTTTATTTGATGCAAGAAAACGTAAAAAAACATTCTCCCAAATGGTGGTTTGATGGTGATTTGCCACGGTACAATCCGTAAAGAGTCACCTTTTCTACAAATCTAAGTCTCTAAGAATCCATCTTGAAACTGGATTATCGATAGCAAGCTACTTGGTGGGTAATCCCCACACATTTTTTAAAATAAAACACAAGTCAAAGCTTGATCAAGTTTGGGGAGGTCCAAACTCATCAGATCAGAAGGGAACGGGGCCCCTATAAGTCAAGAGGACTTACAAAAAAAAAGGAAGAGTCTTTCCTGAAAAAGATGGATGAAATATAATACAAGGTGGGCCCCCTACCAGTTATACATGGGATTATAAGTCGTACAAGTATGGTTAGAAACTCCATTTACACCTACTACACCTTGCATCCTCAATAAAAACTAATAGTTTGTGTAAAAAAACATGGAATTTATGGCAAACTTGGACTCCCAGAACTTGGACCGATCCGAATTCTGGTGCACGACTTCATCTTCTCCTAGGATCCGAAATGGGACTTGAAAGATATCACAACTGAAGAGAGGTAGCAAAGGAGCAATAGCATTATCAAATGCACTGGCTGACTTGTTGCTGGATTGCCGTAAAGCCGTTAAAGTTCCTCCAAGCGTCAATGATGTCAATGAAAGGAGGATGCAAATCACCTCCAACTTCTTTCCCCATAATAACTTCTGCAGCTCTCCCGTGACAAAGGTCTTACTTTTATTGGAATTTCTTTTTGGAATGTACTTTTCCCAAACCAGACTCGGTATTTTTCCTTTGCCAATCTTGGCAACACAGCTGCATGGGCGTTTTGCCTCCTCAAAAGCTATAGTCCCAAACAAGGGCGTGCGGCTGATAAAGAGTCCATGACGAGTGACATACACCAAAACGGTGAGCATTTCTCGATCCCAATAAAGGCGCACACGGGATCGTGTATGACCATCAGCAGTCACGAGTGACAGTGGTTCATCTGTGAACAGGCTCTGCCGGGAGCAATCATTGCTGACATCTTTATACATCAGCTGCAGCTGGTTCACAGTGAGGATGCACTGACCAGCCAATCCTATGCAGTGCAACCCAAAGATCTTGTTGCAGTTCAGTTTGACTTGCAGCGATTCAATCAAGTCCCTGGCAGTGCGGCTTTCAATGGAGCGCCTGTCTCATCATCATCCAAAGCGTCAGCGTCACCTTCGCGAGCTTCAATGTAGGTAAGGGGCAGGCCGAAGACTTTCCGAGATACCTAAAAGCAAGAGCAAGGCATCTACACAACATGCGAAAACTGCACCAGAGATTTAAAAAAGCAAAACCATTTCAATAGCTGAATCATCACCAGAAATCTGAGTAAAGTCAGCAAGGTCCCAAATAAACCTGTCGAACAGCTCATACGGAATCCCAATAGGAGCTTACAGAAGGCGACATAATCACTTAATCCCCACTAAAACCATAGCCTTTTCGGTTCAAGACCCTTTAAACATCCATACTTAATAGTACCCTAGTCTTCCAAATAATTTCTGAATAGATGTGCGGACCCCCAACACACCTCCTGAGAAGGCCTTCAAGGATTACAAACACCTCCTTGAACGGGTATTTGGAAGATTTTTGGAAGAGGTATGAAGGTCTGAATCTCAGCTCGGCGGCCCCATCACCTGGGCGGAACCGCCACAAAAAAAAATCTCCACCCAGGCTATATGCGGCTTCCGCATCAAACAGCATCAATCAGCCGAGGAACGTCGCTTCGTTCCAAAGCATCTTTGGAGTGACCCTTAGGAAGTCGGATGAGTAGAGGCAGTTCCGATTCAATCCCTACTTGGATGTCCTGTTGGAAGTTAGGATCAAAGGTTAGGATCAGTGGGAAAAAAACTCCAATAGATCCCATTTATAAGTAGGTTATAACCTATTTCCTAACCATTTACTAACTTCCTGGGACATCCAAGTATCCGTAACACCCCAAATGAATGTGGCGTACTTGACCTAGAAAACGGGGTAGGTTGAGAAAGGGGGGTAAAGTAGGAAGTAAATGCACCAGCCCCCATTGAGTGTCTCTGGGTAAATTATACACATATATAATCATATCTATATATACATAAATAATATAATACCGGTATCTTGTCTATTGCTTTTTCTCACTCTCCAAAACAAGGTGCTCTCACTCCAAAAGAAGGGTTCTTTGGCTTCCAGGTATAGAAATGTATACAACAATAATGTTGTGAGTATATAATATATATATATATACACATTCTATACATATGAACTACATTTATGTACTGTATATATTTACATCCATTTTTCCCAGTCAGAGATACCTTTGGGTTTTCGGAACCAAGGTGTTTACCCGGGGACTGTAAAAACTCATCTACACCTTAAATGAGTGAGGTCAACTAAACTGGGAAATTTGGCGGCAAAATGCTGTGTGTCTGTTTGATCTAAGAAGTTGAGAACAGACTGGCCCTAGACATCCAAATACCTCCTGAGAAGGTGTTTTAGGTATGTTTTTGGGGTCCAAATACCTTCTGAGGGGGTGTTTGGATGTCTAGGGTGGATAACTCTTCCACTTCCAAAAAACAACAATTCGAACTTTGTAACTACACATATTTGGACGTCCAAAATCCCAAAAGACTGGTAAATATATAACCCCAGCATCTACTTCTTCATACCAAAGGGACCCCTGAGTGCAAGGTGTTCTATGAAAAAATTCAAGTCTCTTGGCTTCAATTGGCGAAGGCAATGTGAAAAATGTCATGTGTGAAGCGGTTTGCAACCGCGTCGGAATAGTCGGAGTATCACCACAGTTGCTGTACTTACCTTGGATTTGCATAAAACACTTGGAAAAGGTAAAATGTATTCTCCCAAATGGTGGTGGTAAAATGGTGAATGTATTCTCCCAAATGGTAATCTTCCCCAAATAGGGGTGAAAATAAAAAATATTTGAAACCACCACCTAGTGTTTATCCTAGCCCATATATGATCCATCTATGATATTTTTACCTCCTAAGAATCCAAACACCTCCCTAGCATAGGATTGAGGGTTCCAATCCCATTCCCAGAACAGGATTATAGGGGAAATCCATTCCTTAGGACATACCTGTATCCTTAGCGTATACCTGGAGTCCTCTAATTTGGACCAAAACAAACATCACTGACTCAAGGTCCAAATTACCAAACTCTGCGAGTTATGTCATCAAAGTCCTCAATTTCAGGTGAGTCAAGTCCATCCTTGGATGACATCTGTCGTACGGATGGAGTACAAAAATTGCAGTACAACATTCCGTAACATCCCTGAAAAATACTAGAGTGTTAATCCCATAGCCATCCATGGGACTGGTATATGTCCCTTCAGTTGACGATAAATCTACGCCAAATGTAGGCAAATAGTCCATCAATGGATGGTATGGAATTCTATTCTATGACTACTCACGGTTTACACCGCCAACTCACCATGGTTGTATTTGGGGGAACCCCCTGAAGGCGGCGGGCCGGTTTTAATTCCACATCACTGGGACCACCCCAACGAGATGGTATGGACATCGGTCCAATCGATCTTTGGCATCTTGGGATTGCAATATTCTTTGCCTGTGATGGGTTTTTCAGGGTTTGCCATAAATCATCACCTGAAACAACCCCTAACAAAATGGGAGGTTTACCTACATCACCAAGGGACAACTGACAACACCTGTCAATCTTGAGGGGTTGGTTGATTTTCCCATGCAACTTTCGGTTCTTTTATTCCTTATGGTTTTACCCCCGAAGATAGGATCGTACTCTTCAAACCTCACGCCTCCTGAGGTGAGTTTGGTGTGTTAGGATGGTACCTCCAATCTGAAGGTGTGAGGTAAAGAAGCCGTTGGGGAATTATCATGGGTTTCTGTTGGGTGGTCCATCTTGATTGTTTAATTCCAAGATATCTCCAACAGGACCCAGTGAACGGACCCCTAAACCTGAGTATCTCATAACTCTAGTAGCTTCCTTAGGGGTCTGTTGGTAAGGTCCCATTCAATTTGTGATGGAATATCGTTTAACTATCCATCTTGACTTAGCTTAAATCTTGATTGGTCTTGCCTTCCGCAAAACCATGTTGTGGATTTATTTGCCAAAGATATCTAAGGTATGTTTACCTACACAAATGCTTGATTTTGTTGGGTAAATCTAGCGCAATATATACCATACATGGATGCTATGGGTTTTGGAGGTTAAGAGTGGTGATTGATTGATGGTATCCTAGCAGTTTCTCTTAAAGCGAACATTCTACTAGGACATAGCTGGAAATGGGCTCAACAAGCAGCCTGCACCAACAAAATAAGAGTTAAAATTGGTTGATCATATGAAATCAAAGTAGATATCCGAAGTGCGTCATCCTAGCGGCTACGAGTACCCACAGGATCCGTGGTAACGAAAGGATATGTATTATACTGTTACCTACATGAACCGTCAAAACCTTTGGTTCATTTTGGGAAAGATTCTCTGACCCAAATACTCAAAGTATGGCTGGTGTTACCTAGGGTCCCGCGAAACCAAAAGTTTAAATTTTAGTAGCCAAAACATCTAAATTCACACTACATCGAAATGGGGAAACTCAGTAGGGAATAAAATGTATAAGGGATGCCCAAAGTTTTGTCAAGCTTAACCTACATTGGACCAACATTTTGTGACACCACTCCGCCCTGATTTGGGATGTTTTGGGTACCCAAAAAAAAGTGACCAAACGCCCCTGGAGTTTTCGGGAGCCATGGAATCAATTTCCCCTTCGAAAACCCAGTGGCTGTTTGATGCTGATTTTATGCTTTTGGAGGATTTTCACAAAATGTAATAATATGGACATATATCCCTAAGAATCCGTTTGTATGTCCTAAGGATCCAGGATTACCCCGATCCATTCCTATTCTTTTCAGATGGGATTGCAACCCAAAACATCCTATTCGATCGGGAGGGGTCTGGATTGTTAGGGGATTTAAAAAACAAATCACAGACTAGTTGGTGGTTTCAACCCATCTGAAAAATATGCTCGTCAAAATGGGAATCTTCCCCAATTATCGGGGTGAACATAAAAACATATTTGAAACCACCACCTAGCAGCTTGCCTTCGAATGTGGTTGTAGACTGCTTGGAAGTGCAAATGGTCGCGTTTTGCTCCTTTTCTTGACGTGAATATGAACCCCGTCTCGGGAATTTTGAAGCATTCCTCAAAATGGCAAGTGCCATGCTTGTGCTTCCGCCTTTTGTGGTGGGATCCATGGACGTAAAGGAGACGCCCCTCCCACTGCCAGTGGTCCAGGACCACTGCCGCCGGTCCCACGCTGTTGCTCATGGCTTCGGCTGTTCAGACAAAATGCACAAGTCACCACAAGTAATGAAGCACCTTGTAGCCTTTCTTCAGTAAATTTTCCATCCATTTGATGTCTTGTGGTCTGAAGTAAACCTTATCAGGCGACTTCATGTTGCCAGGTGTATCTCCTGCGACAATTATATGTGGTTCATCGCTATTGATTTCGATGTGCTCTCTCGTCAAGCAAAGTGCTTCAGAGCATCGCAGCCAAAATCTGGCTGTAAGAGATCGAAGATGGTGATCTCATGTTGATAATTCTGGCCTTTCGCCAAGTGGCAAAACATGGCAAACAACTTCCCCAGTAAGGCTCCAATGAAACATCCCATCATTACAGGACACCTGGAAAGTGGGTGTCCAATTTGAAGAGAAAAATTATGTTAGTCTAAAATCACTTATCTATTCCTTAGGCTAGATTGGCCCCAATAGCTATTGATTTTTTCAGGTCAACGAAATCGTTCTAAACTTTCCAGGAAAACCCGGAGGTTCTTTAAAGCAATAGCCACGGATCTCTCAACGGATTAATTTGTGACCATTAAAGCATGTATGCTTTCAACGACGTTTTTGTAAGCTTCTGGTGCGATCTTCATGCAAATATCGAACTGAACTTGTTGGCTCCAGCACTTCATGGCCTTTTGTTTCACTTCTTTGGTGGGCCTCTTTAGAGGATATGTGAGTTCCCAGGAGGGTAATCATAGCTCATCATTTATACGCAATTACGCAATCCTCCAAAATTACTCCATGTTTTAATTCCCAAATGTACTCACCGTTTTCCACTTCCACCCTTGGGCAACGACTTCCGGTGGTGGTCCGGCACCAAATGCCACCGGGAAAACCTGAAGTCCATTGCGTGTCTGGGTAGGCTATATATAGCGCACTTATAGATGGGGTAGATTGGGTTTGGCAACCCAGTTTCCAAACCATGCTGTTGATGGTTCAGAAATCCTAAACAAACACTTTTTATGGATGTATAAAATCCGTGGTAAATGGTAGAAACCATATTCACTAATATAAACTGGTCAGCTGGATTTCTGAACCATCAACAGTATGTATCAACCAAACATCAAATTTGAATCATTGGGTGAAGTGGATAATGTTTAAAAATATACCCAAAAATGGCCAGGTTCCGATATTGAGCTTTAGGACCTTTTGGTTAGTTTCCCTGTGCTTGTAACTCACCCTAAGGCCCTAATATTTGTATATATAATATACACCTTTTTTTAATGGTACACTTGCATGGGGACACACTTGCATGCGGACCCACTAGGATGTCCTGTTGGAAGTTTGGAAATGACTAGCAAGACCCACTAAAATCACTTATATATACGCTAGGCTAGATTGGCCCCAATAGCTAGCAGGAGTTTGTTGAGGTGAATAAAAAAATTCCGGAGGTCCTTTAAAACAACAACCACGGATCTCTCAACGGACTTCTTTGTGACCACTAAAGGTGGCTAAGTGATCCTGTGGAAGCGTTAATGTGACCTCTCACAGTCACAGGGAGAAGAAGTTAGATCACTTTGAAAATCATTCGGAACTTTGAAGTTTGGAAGCACAACACCTCCTCATTTCGGCCATCTGCGAAAAAACATTCCATCTATTGTGATTTTATGTGGTCCATCAGATGGTAAACCAACCATCTTTGATTAAATGTGGCTATTTTTCACCCACCCTTCGTGTAGGTAAATCATCCATACATTCGGAGCATCTGGGTAAGTGTTAAGGTATCAAACAGGGGTCATTATAGGACACCAACCTAAACAATGCACAATTATTTTCGGGACATCCATCAAAATTACCATTTGATTCCCCCAAAATGGTGTAATTTATCCTCCCTGAAACAAACATATCCCCTGAAAATAGACCCCTGCAAAAGGAGATTGCTATTGGGAGAGTAATGATCCCTGTCAAACTTCTGGTTTTTGAAGTTGGTGGTTTCAAAACCCCTCTGAAAAATATGCTCGTCGAAATGGGAATCTTTCCCAAGTAGGGATGATAATAAAAAATATGTGAAACCACCACCAAGATCATAATACATAGCAATTTGGTGAAATCACCCAGTGGTTATCTTTGATCCTAACAAAACCGAAACCCCCAAAAATCTGGGTTTTTCCTTCATCCATCAAAAAGCACCCCCCAAACGGTTCCCGTGTGCGGTTCCGGTTCCGCCAAGGATTTTTCTTTCTTCAGAATCCGATGGGTCAAAGTTTCCAACGTTTTTAGAGTCAAATGCGTCGGTCATTTCACCGGGTTTTAAAGCTGTTTTCAGGAAAATCCCAACAGCTTCCGTTCGTCTCTGTTGAAAAAACACATTTAAGTTCAACTATATATGCATATAAATATATATATATATATCGTATAAATGTATATTATAGCCGCTATATATATAGCTGATATGTATATATATACAGCTGATATATATATATCTACAAATAAAACAACTAATTTGGAAAATGAAAAAACAAACATGTATTTAGATGTCGGGTCTGTGCCCTCAAATGCGTTGGTTTCGTCAAAAGGGGGAATCGGCGACTGATCATTCACAAAAGACTCTCGATAACATTCCAACCGAGACGAACCCGCGAAAGGCGTTGACGCCAAAGACAGCATATGACGGTGCTTCTTCAAGCTGGTACGGTAAAAGGAGCAGTAGCAGCACTGTAAATATATGCTTGGTTCATCACCTCCCAAAAACAGGATGTTGTTGGTTGATCACTCAGCCCTTTTGGGATATTTTGGGTTTCGTGAACTAAAGTACTTAAAGAACTTACTTTATGCAAGTAGTTAAATGATCTAATATCTGTATACGTACCAAATATCAAATGGATTATAAATATTATCATATACATATATATTTATAAATATAAATATATATGTATGCAACTCTCCCCCGGTCCCTGGGTCCTTTCCAAAATGAGTCCCTGGGTCGTGAAAAATCATGTCGGTTGGTTTTGTTTGTTGTCACGTGGATGCTCGAGCTGCGCTGATACCGAAAAAACCTTGGCAACCCTTAGGTACCTCCCCTGCTAAGTTTGTTAAACTTTTGGTAGGGCCCACAGGTACTACGTAAAATCCCACTATATAAACTCAAAGGAGCTAAGTTTTAAGGGAATGTCTAAGGCGAAAAAACTAAGATGTGCCAATTTCAACAATTGCGGGATCCATTTCATCACGACTCCAGTCACAACAAAAACATTGCGGGATCCATTTCATCTGCCAAGTGACCAAATATATACAGTATATATATATACTTAGAGGTTCAGGATACTTAGTAAGTGGATAGTAACCAGGGTTATAACCCCTATAAGTGG
>DF239290.1:116031-213314 GCA_000507305.1 Breviolum minutum Mf 1.05b.01
GTGCCTTGCCTCCCACGACTGTTCAGGATACTTAGTAAGTGGATAGTAACCAGGGTTATAACCCCTATAAGTGGTTTATATGTCCCCAAATCCTAGGCTTATAAACCTACATATAACCAGTTACTAAGTATCCTGAACCTCTAAGTATATATATATATGCTGGATGTATATATCTATATCTGGCCAAAGTAAATAATATTTCACCAACCTAGATTTCACTGAATTTTTTAGCCGGGGTCCCATTTCCCGAAACCCTCAGCTACATTTTGGGGGCAAATCGGTCGTGTGTCAGGTCGCTATTTCATGATCAGATATATTATATACCCTAAAACTCCAGACCTCCGTGTGGACTAGGATTATGATCTCAATCCCATCCACAGGATAAAGTTTGGATCGGGGGAGTTCTCCCTTTCCTAGGATACATTCCTGGATCCTTAGGGATATATTAGGGTGTTTCCTTAAATGGCGGTGGTACCCCCAATTCACACCCCAAAATGATCACTTTTAGTAGGAAAACCAATGGGTTTGTTGGGGAAACCCACCATTTTAGCAAACCCCCATATGTCCATATTATTCCATAAAACTTAAAACATCTAAGATAAGCAGTGATCCAAAATCTCCATGAAAAATCCTCCAAAATCTCCGGGTCGGGACATGGTGTCACACGTACCGGGACATGGCGTCACACGTTGAGTGTGGCCACCACTGACACCTGCTGACCGCTCCTCTTCCCCAGCTCACTGGCTTTGTTTATATCCCGGACGTGGAGGGTGCCATACGATGGATTTTGATTTTCGGTTCACGTTTTTTTTTCCGAATCCATGGGACTGGAAGGAATTTTTGTTACCTACATTGATCCGGTGATTTGGTGTGGGATGTAAATGTAGGTAAAATGTACCTTCCGTCCCATGGAGCATTTGGTACACCCCGGAAGATTAACATAGAACCTACTAATCAACCATTTAGAAAGGAAAATGATCTTCCAAACCATCATTTTCAGGTTCCATGTTAAATTTCAGGGGTGTAAGGTTTTAGTTTGGCAACGTAACAAGTGAGCACTCTGTTTTTTGATCTGACACACGTTCGTACTCATCACTACCATAGTACTCCACCGGATCCGTGGGAAGACCGGAAGATGGTATATCTACATGGATGTGTTAAAGTTTCATGGAATCAATGTATACGTAAATTCTACGAATTTCGTGCCATGGATCCTACAAGGTGGGCCCCCTACCAGTTATAACTGGGTTTATAACTCCTATAACTAGGGTTATAAGAACAGTTAGCCATTTATAAGGCCATTTATAGGGGTTATAACTCCATTTATAACTGGCAGGGGCCCATCTTGTATGGCTTGTGTTGGTTCAGGATTGGGAAAGGCATATCAATTGGATAAACAAAGATAGATCAACACTTTGTCTAGAAATTGAGCAACTTTGGTATGTGACCCTATTTCAATCCCCACTTTAAAAGAGCAGCCCCAAAAAAGGAGTTTTCTAGAAGGGGTGGTTAAACCACCCATCTGAAATATAGTCAGAGTGCATCATTTCCAATAAATTCGAGGTTGAAAAGTAAAAAAGGTGAAACCACCACCTACACCCCTGAAAATCAACGGCTGGAACCGAAAAATCACACAATTGAAGAGGAAAACTCATCTTCCAAACCTCCATTCTTGGGTTCTATATGTTAAATTTCCAGGGTGTAGTACATAACCACTGGCACAAAAAAAATATCACTCCTTTAGTTTTTTTTGAGATCCAGGTTGAACAAAAATTACTCCGAATGTATGGATTATTTACATGGGGTCGGGTGAAAGAGTTACCGCCTGTCATGATGAAATGTAGGTAAAAATACCGTTGATGGAAGAAACTTCAGTTGACATGTCGTAAAACATGTAGGTCGAAAATACTGTAAAATGTAGGTAGGTGAATCGGTGAAATGTAGGTAGAAATGTCCTTTCTGTTGGGTGTGACTGTTGATGGTTCAGAAATCCTGCACCAGTTGAGGTCGGTAGTTTATCCCATTATTTACCAGGTGGTTGTTTGGGATCTCTTCCACCAACAGTATGTCCAAAATGGATCATCTGGGAGTGTAATTTACTGCAATCTTGGAACAAAGGCCCCCGAGCTTATAAATTGCCGGGTCTCACTTGAACCAGTCATCACGCAAAAAAAACAAGACCAAGAACTTAAAGCTGCTTTATAAGTTTTGATGCGCAGCAAAATGATGGTGAATCCCCTAAGCATAAAAAAAACAAGTGTCACAAGAATTGAATCCCACTAGATGCAGTTATCCTCACTGAGTCATCCTGGGACCATGAAATGGAAAGCTTAAACCTTGTTTTTTACTACTAAATATGTGTCACCAAAACTCTGAAGGCTGGCCTGCTTGGCTAAGAGAGGGTATATGTATGTCTATTTCTTTAAAAGAATTTGAAAAAGAACAACGCCAGCCATGCGCGTCTCAACTCATGTGTCAAAGAAATGATTTGGAATGCCCAAGAAATTCCCAGTGTTTGGGTATTCCATGTAATACTTCCCTAATGAACATATTTCTCCAAAACCAACATTACAAAATCTCTTTTCAGAAACAAGAGGTCCTGTAAGGTATACTATATAACTCCCCTAGTCATCCAGTCATTCTGGCCAAATTGTAATATTTAACCAACCTAGATTTGCCTGAAATAGCCGGTGATTTCCCGAAACCTCAGCTACATTTTGGGGGCCCAGGTCGTGTGAGGTCGCTAGAACTTGACCAGAGTCATACCTCCTGATGGCTGGTGTTTGGGGTGTGTGTTTTTTGGGGTCCAGCCATACCTCCAAACCCAAGGTGTTTGGAAACCTATGGCTCTGTTTTGATTTATCACTCCACCATCGCTTTGCCAGCTAGCAAATTATGGCCCTCCCTTTTCCGGCTTGTAATTTGGTGTCTTACAGGCGATTTGTTTCCCGAAGATGGGAGGAAACACACGCCAAAAAAACACGTTAGAGATTCCAATTGCGTCATTTTTCGATCACGCCGGTCGGTCCCCCATGACATTGGCGACATTGGCTGAATATGATGTTTTCAGAGGGCTGGACCCTAAATCATTAGGAATTACGCCTTGAACATGAGTTGAACATGATCCCATAGGACCATGTATGGAATATTTACGTACATTGATTCTTATGGTAAATGAAGGTACATATACCACACATGGAGCATATGGGATGATACTGATACCTTCATTGTTTCTTGTTTCATCCTCTATGCCACCATACAATCCCTTTGAAAGCGAATATTGTTTCAAGGGGCCTACTCATTGAAACTTTGAAAGCCGTGGCAAAAATGGAGGACTGTAAGTCTGAAACCATCAGAATCTCACAGAAATCACGGCAAGTAACCTGAATTAACAGTAGATTCTAAGAATTTTCCAACATACCCCTGGAACATACCCCAGACCCCCAACCAATGGTTTATGAGGGAATTCCTTTCATTTGGGGTTTAGGGATTCCTGGGGTATGCTCCAAGGGTATGTTGGGGTTTTCTTAGATAGATTTGTTTGGTGGGAATTCCCTTATCTGGTTGGTGCTGAGCCCTCGCCTTGTTTTGACCCTTTGCTCGTCATTTCTAAAGGGAAATGGTCAGCCGCTGGCTCATTTGCTCATCACTAAGCAAAACCCAGTTATATACACCCTAAGGATCCAGGAGTATCCTAGGTCTAATGGGATGTTTTGACCACCAATCCTACTCTGCATAAAGAGGTCTGGATTCTTAGGTATAAAATATTATTCATAGGAAAAATTATGGTACCCTTGGGAATAAAACCCTAGTTGTTTAACACCCCCTGTTGGAGCCCTTTTAAAAGGGTACCATCCCTTTTAGGTACCAGACATTTTTCCTATGAATTGTTAATAAAACAAATTGGCTAGAAATCACCAGGCTACCAGGTGAGTGGGAGGTCACCTTTGCAACCTAAAACCCCAGATGCGACGAATGGGACTGGAATATTTACCATACATTTACTCGTTGGTGGTTGAACCAACCCATCTGAAAAATATATTAGTCAAATTGGATCATTTCACCAAATAGCGATGAAAATAAACAAAAAATGGAAAGGTCACCACCCAGTTGACCATACATTTAAGCCATTCATGTATGGTAAATAGTCCAGTCCCATGGAACCTTTTGGGTTTTGAAAGATTTTGAAAAGGGTCACAATTTAACCTTCCCAAAAAGGTAAGTTTTGTGCCAGGTATGTTCGAACTTCACAGGGGGCCATTTTTGTAATGCAACCTTGCTCTGATTCGAACTTTGCATCACCACATGGCGGTCGACTCGTTTGTGTTTTTCGCCATGGGTTTTTCGACAATACATGCCCACACCATGGACCGTTGTTTGGATGACCAAAACGGCAAATGCAAACCCACAACAGCTGAAATATTGAAATGAATAACATCTACCTGCCCTAAGATCTTTCCATACCATCAAATTACTTCCCATTGAAAAAGCCCTTGGACAAAAACATGTCCAAATCTACAAGATGGGCCCCTGCCAGTTATAAATGGAGTTATAACCCCTATAAATGGCCTTATAAATGGCTAACTGTTCTTATAACCCTAGTTATAGGAGTTATAAACCCAGTTATAACTGGTAGGGGGCCCACCTTGTAGGTCTTAAGTCTTTTCATGTTTTTCTTCCACATGTGCCAGGGTCAAAACACCTTACATGGGCGATGGTCATCCCACCTTCAATTAAGGAATCCTTATAATGGGTATATCAACCCCTACGTAATTCCTTAACACAGGGAACTCGCCGGAAGGGAGTTTTTTTCATCCGGTCCGCTGGTAGTGAGTTCCAAGGCCCAAGGCATCCCATGAAAGAATGGCAATCAACGGAATCAACACCCAAGAGGCTGCAAATGTTGGATGAAATTTCCGTGAAAAACAAACTGGTGTCCTATCCCTTACCCATACCATTCATGGTCATGGTGTATTTACCTACATGAAAGGTTGATTTTTTATGGTAAATGTAGGTATATATATATATATCATACATGGATGGTATGGGTTATGCTCCAATCCCTTCTGCAGTCGTGGTTTTGGAGTGGGTTAAACCAGTACCTAACCACCGAACCTAACGGGGTATTTGGAGCACTAGGGTATATTTACTCAGCCTTTTAGCATCGTAAAATTGAGGCTAATCAACCAACCCCCCCTGGAGGTACCCCGCTTAGACATAAGGGTTTAATTAGGCTTTAAGGGAAACCGATGGTTAATACGCCCTTAATAAGGCCTTATTCCTAGGGGCAATATGCCATGAGGAATGGCCTGGCACACTTATAATGTGAATATTATGCAAAGCTACACTCCCTGGAAGTTTAACAGCTCGCCCCTGAAAAATAGGCCATTCCCCCCAGTCTCGGAGACGACAGTAGTAGCCTTCCAATCATTCCATTTTCAGGTGCTATATCCCATAGCATCTATGGTATATATCCCTACATTTACCATACAAATCAACCTTTGATGTATGGGTATGGGCTAGTTTCGGGGAGGGTATCCCTATAAATTAACTTGTTGTTCGGCACCCAGGCACTGGACCTTCCAGTCGCCTGAACCTCAAAATCATCGCAACTCAACCAGGTCTTCCCAACAACAAGGCGGTTGACGGTTGAATTCGCGCGGCGCGAAACGCTGAGAATTCGCCAAAACATGTGACTAATACAACAATCAAGGCCGACCAGGCACTGGAATCACTTCTGAATTCAACCTCAAACTAAGTGGATCGATCTAGTGGGGGACGGGTGGTTTTTTGGGTGGGTTGGTTGAATTTTTTTATCGGCCTTTTTTGATTTTTTTGTAGGTGTTTGAAGTTATGATCTATAACTAACTTTACCCTTATTTACCCTTCCATCATATGGTTTCATTTTGTTCAACCATCATAGTGCCCAACTACCAACCATAGACTAATATTACTGTCATTGAGGTAAACAATTTCTTTTACCCCGTGGTAAACTAACATAGCTGGCTGGAATATCCCCATCTTCAAAAGGGTCCATACATCTTCATTTCGGGTCCATTCTCCAGCCAGCTATGTTAGTTTGCCAGATTGTACCTTTTCCAAACCATCAACGTGCTTCCTATATTATATTGAAGTTTTAGGTTGTAATCAAGTCCCTAGGGATCCTGGCTCACCTTCTGAGAATGGTAATGGAACCTAAATACTATGCATTTCGGAGGTGATTGGACACCCCTTGCTCATCCTCTGACGTTCCGTGAGCCATGCTCCCTAAAGAGTGGCTTATATAAACACAATTTTCCACATGGATACAAGGTGGGCCCCCTACAGTTATAACTGGGTTTATAACTCCTATTTCTAGGGTTATAAGAACAGTTAGCCATTTATAAGGCCATTTATAGGGGTTATAACTCCATTTATAACTGCATCTTGTAGTTTCCTTTCTCCAGGTCCTTCACTGCACAAAATCGCCAATTCGCAAATTTCCATGCAACCTGGGAAGATTCTACAAAAAAAATAGGTTAAACACACGGGGGTTTCTTTAAAAAAAACGGTATACCCTCTTTCCCATAGGATTCATGTGATTATGTAATATCTAACTACATGAATGGCTGATTTTTTCTGAGATCAATGTAGGCAAACATAATCTATAAACACATGAATTACGTTAGCATTAATCATTCAATACCAGGGTTTGCCATAATCACCTGAAACAACCCTAAAAATAGGAGAAACCCCTACATCACCAAGGGACACTGTAGGTAAATGTAGGTTTTTAGGGGAGCATCTGGGTTTTGAACCTTGTGGTTTCTTTCTTCCGAACCTCCATGGCCTCCCAAATCTTCCGTGGCCCTCCACGATACACCCCTGGGGCTCCCGTCCAACCCCTTCTATTCGCCTGATTTTTGGGGGAAGTCAAGTGATGTCAGATATCTTACATGATCCCATATACCCTAAGAATCCAGGTATGTCCTGAGAAAGGGATTACCCCTACATTCCTATTCTAAGGATGGGATTGGAACCCTCAATCCTATTCTAGGGAGGGGTCTGGATTCTTAGGGATATAGCATCCACTTGGCCATGGTATATTACTAGTTGGTGGTTTCAAGTTTCAACCCCTTTGAAACATATGCTCGTCAAATTGGGAATCTTCCCCAGGTAGGGGTGAAAATGAAAAATCATTTAAACCACCAACCAGATTGCCTAGATGAATGGTTGATTTTGTGGGATCAATGTAGGTAACATGGATCCCATGGGGAAAATTGCAGTCAGCACAAAGAAGGGTGATAACTGATAACTCACTTTCTTTATGTTACTCTACATTGTTTTCAAAGTTTCATCTGCCTTTAATTCACTGAAACAAAAACATAATTTGTGGAAGAGAAGAACATTTGGGGTCATATGCGGCATTGAATCCCGTCCGCAAAAAAATGCCGGAAAAACGTTGTTTTTCATGCGAAAGAAAATACTTGAAGGATCGGATCGTCCCACATAATACATGGTCTTTTTTACTTGGCAACCCTTAGGTCCCCGGCTAAAAGTTAAACTTTTAGTGGGTTACAGCCATTATCGGCTGTCAGTCAGGTTGTGTGACAGGTGAGTTCAAACCAGGGGTTGTGATACAACGGAAATTGTGGTACGATTCACAAGATTTATTTGAACTTCATTCGTTATATCGAACCAGGGGTTTTGATACAACGGAAATTGTAAGTGGGTTACAGGTAAAATCCCACGATCAACTCTGAGGAGCTAAGGGAATGCCCGGCTAAACTAAGATGTGCCAAGTTTAGCATGGTGATCGGAAGTCCCAGGAAGTTGGTCTAGTTATAAATGGCCTGTCCGATTTCCATGGCTTTGGCCTTTATGGGGAGGTGATCCCAACCACTTACCCTCCCTGAAACTATAACATGGCACCTGAAAATAACCCCTTGGAAAAGGAGATTCCTATTGGAACACATCATTTTTAGGTGCTACGTTAGTTTCAGGGAGTCTACATTAACTGGGAAACCAATCCTTCAGTCGTAGGGCAAACATCAAATTCACCTTTTCGATTTTTGCAACGCGGCGAGGTGCGCCGTTGAAGATCGAATTATCTTTTTTTTGAAGGGTAAGAACTGTTTTCTAGTTGGTGGTTTCAACCCAATTGAAAAATATGCTCGTCAAATTGGATTTCCCCAAGGATCGGGGTGAAAATAAAACATATTTGAAACCACCACCCCAGTTGTTTTTTTTCGCCAACCAAGAACGGTTTGAAAGTGGGAACAAAAATGACTTGTTTTTTACACCCCGCCAAGAACTCCCACACCAAAAACATACGGATAAGCATCTGAAAAACGTTGAGGTATGTTGAGGTGTGGCCATGACATCCATCTAAATGGCAAATGTTAAGCCATGAAAACTTTGAGTCGATGGGATGTCATAGGGGGGGGTACTATATATGAAATAATTCATATCTGAACGTATCTATCAGCCTTCACTCCGATTTTTTTTGCATATAGTGTAGAAGGCAGGGTTTTTTAGGATCAAGGTTTGGTTTGAAGCAAGGGTTGGAGTGAGCTCTGAACCGAACACCTGAACACCTTAGACATGTGGGACTACCCTCTAGCAAACTAACATGGGAATGGAAAATGAACCTTTTGAAGATGTCTTCCCATGTCTTCCCTATGAAAGATGGGGAATTTCTATTGCCATATGTTAGTCTACCGGAGTATATTTGTACTGTTCCAGCCGTTTCAACGAATACTTACCTTTTTGCTCCTAAATAATATGCATGGCATCCCAAAAGAAAGACTCCGGTTGGCCTTCTTGGCGAAGGGAGACTCGTACTATCTATCATCAGTCCCTAAGAATCCTGAACCCGGACCAGAGTGGCGTCATTTTGAGGACCCGGTCGACCCCTGCGTCATACAGGTTCAACCCTCCAACTATAAAGGTCCAGTGATTCTTGGAGTTTGTCTTTCTTTTCCAACACCCAACTAATTGAAAGATGTTACTGATGACGGCACTGTGCGTGATTGGTTCACTGGTTCTAATGGCTTACTACAATCCTCATATAACTAGGTAGGAATGTATCCGCTATACCCAGGTTTTCACCAAAGACTATTGTTTTAGTAGGGAATTTTAATCATCCCAAATTGGGGACTATAATTTTAAGAGTCTTGGACTTCCAGGGAAAAAAAACAGCAACTACCCATGGGTCAACTGGATCGCTGCCAAAATTGAACAAAATCTTCAATGCAGTCGTGGCGCAAACCACTCGCTCTTACTTACTGGTAGAGGAATGCATTTGCGGCACCATCTCCCAAACCAGCACGAACTGTTTCGCTCCGATCCATCCTTTTTTGCGCCGGTCGTTGGTGGTTTCAACCCAACCTGTTTTGAAAAATATTATATCGTCAACATGGGAATCTTCCAACAAATATGGGAATTCTGGCCCAAATTTCGGGGTGAACACAAAAAATATTTGAGTTGCCACAACCTAGTGGGTATGTTTACAGAAACCTCAAGAGTTATTGAGGTGTCCGAAGCTAGTCATAATTGAAAAAAAAACTTGGTATAATAAGCTGTATTGTAACCCTGGAACGAATGGTGTGGGAAAAAAAATATCCAACAAAACATTCTACGCCAACTTGATCCTCTACGAGGAGTATTTCGCCCCACTCAAAATAACCTGTTGAGAAGTGGCTGGAAAAAAACTCATGCTGTGATCCGATCACTTCAAAGTACATCTTAATATAACCCTATAACATCCTCTCCTCAAGAATCCAAAACCTATACCCTGTGAGTCAAAGAACATAAAAACAATAGTTTTATAAGGGATGAAGGGGCCATAACCAACTAATAAATTCCCAGAAAATATTGTATTTATTAGTGGGTTATGGGTGTGAAAGACCCGTCCAAAGAATCCACCCAAAATTTATATTTAATTGATTTTTTAGTGGTTTTTTAGTGAGTTTTCAGGGAATTTTGGGTGTTTCTTTGGGTCTTTCACCTACAGCATTAATAATCTCTCCAAAATTAACATTTATTATTTGTTTATTTGGGTTCCTTTGGGTTAATTTTGGGTGATTATTAATGGGTGAAAGGTATAAGGCTGGCGGGTCCCCTGGAATTGTCGATGAAGTAAATCCATCTTTTTAATAATAGTCGAGTAAGTATGACATTTAAGGACAGCAGTTACCCTGCCTGAAACGAAGACAGCTTCCAGCCATCCACTTTCAGGTACCATGTTAGTTTCAGGTAGGGTAAATTATGTGCCACAGGCAACTTGGTTCACATAACTGCAAAACAAGGGCTCTCTCCAGCCATAGCGTTGTAACATCTGGGGCAACCAGCCATTCAAAACATCAGGTGTTGGGACTGCCCCAACATTCCAATGAACAAAGCATGATTGCCTTCGAAAAGGAACATTCGGTCCACGCTTGAAACAAACAATGCGAACAGGCCAATTGGTACGCTCTGTCAGCATTTGTGAGATTTCCACCTTGCCCATGGCAAATTCTGCCCAAGAATCAGGGATTCTGCCCGGCCACAAGAGATCGAGCCCCAAGAAATTCTGAAAACTCTGGGTTGGAGGATCCAACAAGGTGGGCCCCGAGCCGATCCTTCTAAATGGAGTTAGTTCACCCCCATAAATGGCCTTATATATCGGTAACTTTTAGGGCCCTCATAACTCCCATTTATAACTGGTACGGTAGGGGGTAAAACCTTGAAAAAAAATAAAAAATACAAGTCTTTTGGGGATGGTTTCAAGATGGGAAGGTTTTTGTCCATTGGGTAGTGAACATCCATTGTCTCGTGCATGCAGGTGCTATAGGATTGGATTTGCAACAAAAATCAGCTGCAAATCCCATCAAAATTTTCGTACCAATTTTACCTCACTTGGTGGCTCATGGTAGTTAGTAACTATAGTTAGGAAGTTGGGTTATAACCCTTTTTAGGAGACTTATCAACCAACTTACATGGGTTAATTATAGTTAAATATAGTGATATAGTTACTAACTACCGTGAGCCACCAAGCATCAAATTAAATCTTTTTTTATTGGTGCTCCACCCCCAACTTGTGAGCAACATTTGCTCATCCAGTAATTTCCAATCTTGGAATCCATCATCTCAATTGAATGGTACCTTACCAACCTTTACCCCGTTCAGGAAGTTGCGATCGAGCTATTAGATACTCAGGTTTTTTCGGGGTCCTGTTGGCGATTTCTTGGATTTCCCACCCACCCAGCGTGTGAAAAACGTTGCCGTTGAAACAACCTCCCATCATCCGTATATATCCAAGCTTCATTGACAACGGTATCAGCGGACTCCTCGTAGCGGGTGAGGTACGTTCCGCGGAGCGGTACTCCACTGGCATCTTGTTGCGGGACCTTGGGGGTGAGACGGTTAAGACGTCATGGCGATCGTCAACCTTCACAGCCACGTACAAAACCCCCAGAAATAAGGATTTTAATAGCCGGCCTTATTAAGGGAAACCAATGGTTAATAAATCCTTGATACGGACCGGCTATGTCTTAAGTTGTGACTCTTTCTTGGATGTCGCGGGACGGAAGTTTGTAAATCAATCAATAGTTAGGATTCCTATGAGCTATAGTTATAACCTACTTACAAAAATTTGGTATATTGGGATTATAACCCACTGATCCTAACCTTTGATCCCAGCACTTCCAACAAAAGATCCAAGTTGGCGAGCCGCACAAAAAACAGGCCCCACGTTCACTGTTGAGATATTTTGGTGGAATCAGATCTCAAACTAGTTGACCAGGACAACCTATCCAAGAGTTCGTGGGTGATTTGTATAGGGTTTATTGGGGTGACATATCAAATGATAACTACAGGGAAAATGTGGGAAGCCTTGGGAGAGTACCCTATAGCACTTTTGTTCCCTAAATATTCCCACATATGCCATCTATATAGCCCATATAGTAGGTACATAGTAGTACAAATTCATCAAATTCAGGGTACTCCCCTAACCAATTGACACAAGAACTAGGCATTTCCAGTAAAGATATATATATATATATAGATATTAGTTCCCCCAAGTGAGTCGACCCTACAACAAAGAATTCCAAGGGGTAGTTGGTTTTCTTTACAGTAAATGGTGGGCTTGACTTACAGGAATGCTATAAATTACATACCAGCATCTTCCAAAGGGTGCTGTTTGATACTAAAGGATGGTGTATAGGCACCCCTTATCATCCATTCAGAACCCTTTGGAAGATCCAGGTACATATCAACACATAACTTTTTTGACCTTACTTTCGACATAGTTTTCCGCATGTATCTTCCCCACATATATCCCTGAAGGCCCATAAAAAACCCTCGCCTTCAAAAACAGTACAGGGGGGGAGCTTTGCGCTAGTTTCCATCAAAAATTGAATGGGACCTTACCAGCGGACCCCTAAGGAAGTTGCTAGAGCTATTAGATACTCAGGTTTTTTGGGGGTCCATTCAGTGGGTCCGTTCGTTGGAGCTTTCTTGGATAGTTGTAAACATGATATTTCAACCCAGTAAACCCTACAAATCACCCGAAAACCCAGTTGGATACATTGGGCGTAACCTTTGGAATTTGCATCCACGCCGGGCCCCACCACCCAAAGGCCCAAAGGCCGTGGAATTTCGTTTTGTAAAGCTTGTTTTTTTGTTGTGCTTTTTGTGTGTCTACCTTTCAGCAGATGTATTGGCCTTTGGGTGTTTTGAGGGGTTCCGTCACCTGTATCCACGCAAAGAAAAGGTTGGCTCGACTAAGAAACATCTAGAAATATATATATATATAAATATATATGTACATATATTGATATCTATCACTAACAGGTGTTTGAAACATCAGCAAGAACAGTGGAAAAAACAAACATCATTTGAAGCCACCAAAACAAATAATGTCTAGCAAAAACACAACTTTTAGAGACATGGTTTGCAAACCCACGCGATTAAACAAAAGGGACCTAAGGTTTACCAAGTGGATAGGCCCGGATGTTCCGGGAATCTTTCAGATTATCAACATGTCGCTTACCTCGCTTAGAATTGCTTGGGATGGTTGGAGAAGGCAACCAATATTTCATATTTCCCAATATTGGTGGATTGCATGGTGACTTTCAATGCCAGAAAATACAAAAATCACCTGAAAAAAAACATTACACCCCTGAAAATTAACATGGAACCTGAAAATCACCTGTTTGAAAAGGAAAATCATCTTCCAAACCTTCATTTTTAGGTTCCATGTTAATTTTCGAGGGTGTAAACAAAAAAACAAAAAACAGCTAAGCTTGGTATTTTTCCTTGCCGGGTCGCTTCATGGATGAGAGCGATGGGTTTCCTCCATATCCAGTGGAAAGGCTAGACAGGGAGCCTGTCAGATCTGTCAGTTGTCAGGTGGACATGTAAGAACAACGTAAGTTAGCAATCCCATAGGCTCCATGTATATCTAGTTGGTGGTTTCAACCCATCCGAAAAATATGCTCGTCAAATTGGATCATTTCCCCAAGTAGGGGTGAACATAAAAAATGTTTGAAACCACCACCTAGATATCCATGTATGGTATATATTTACTTACATTTAAATTAGCTTAAACTTATGGTGTAATGCACGTACATATTCCATACATAGTGCATCTGGGAATGGAACATGGACCAATTTGAAGATCTATTTCCTACATAAAAGTGAGATTTCTTTCCATTGTTATGTCAATTTATCGGAGTGTAGATGTCCAAAAAATAAAATGATCCTGGTTCCCTAGGCATCAATCGTCAATATTCTCAGCTGATGAGCAAGGGGTGTCCTTCATCACCTCCGAAACGCATAGTATTTGGGTTCCATGAAACCATTCTCAGAAGGTGAGCAAGGATCCCTAGGGGTTATAACTAGGGATAGTACTTCATCCAATATATACACTATACAGAAGCAGTGACCGGTCACTGCCTCAACAGTTCATGTTGAAGAGCCGACATCTTTTTGCCACGGCAACAACAAAACCTTTATTAGGCATTCCATTGAATCCTGGTTGGTTCATAGGGATCCTTACAATTGCTTGTATTACCCTATAACACTGGGGATTAACCCCCCTATATAATAACAAATAACCAAGAGTTTTGGTGGCTGCAAAACCTGGGACTAGTGGTAGGATGTGGTAGGTTTCTTAGATTTTCTTAGTCCCACTAATTATTTACCAGAGTCTCGGAAGAAAAGCGTACGGAAGTTAAAAAACCCCATGAGTCATCCTTGGTTAGGTTCCGGGATCCTGAAATTTATCTGGTTGCGACCTCTTTGCTGCGACCCTTTCTTTGCCCGTCGTTTGGCAACAAAAATTGAAAAATCCCGTGCTCTTTTTTGCTCGTCACCAAGCACAGACCAGTTAGAGTGTATTCAAAAGATGAAAAGATCCCCATTACTACTGGGGATAAGCATTTCGTACCCTACCAAAAAATGTACTGTAAGAATACAAAAAGCAGCGTGGAAACTGCCTCACGTCACATCTAACGGTCTGTTGGTCGTACCTGTTGATGATGAAGACACATCCGGGACATATAAGCAGTGAAGAGTCAAGAATTCTGGTAGCTTTTTTCTTCATTCCACTATCTACCAGAGTTCTAAATACAATCCTGGTCGGATGGCTAGTAGTCCGCATTTGCTCTCTGAATCAACCCTCCCTCAACCTAATGAAAGCCGTTGAAACTCCTGATTTTTCCTACTTCAACTTGAACAAGTCACCATAATTCCTAGACCCGAATCCTTCCGGGCATTTTGGGAGGAACACTTCCCGGCGTTTTGTCATCTCCAACAAGGTTGATCTTCAGGTAAGCTTCGAACAAAGACCTTCCTACTTTCCAATATACTGCCTGATCCTTACAATGGTCTATCCTAATCCCTATAAAACTGGGTAGTATATCCCCCATATAACCAAACCAACAAGGTTTTTTTCGCGGCTCGGGTCAGGTTTTAAACTAACGGCGGAAGTGAGCCACGACCTTTTGCAAATGGCCCCCAAAATTCACTCTTGGGATACGTGGATAAAAATATATTCCCAAACTACCCATAGCATCCAGGTCATGGGGTATATTTACCTTTACTAATTTACCGTAAAAATAAACCATTTAAGTAGGTAAATATATCATGACCATGGATGCTATGGGCTAGTTTGGTGGTTTACCCATGGCTAGAATCCTTGAAAAAACATCACCAAGAACTAATCCAACAAAGGGATCCAATCACCAAACGTCAGAGGATGAGGTGTAGGGGTGTACCATCACCGAACCGAAACGCAAGGTATTGAGGTTCCATGAAACCATTGTCAGTTTCGGTGATCCAAGATCCCCATGGGCAAGTTTTCATATGAATACACACACTTGATAAACACACACCTATTGAATGTGCCTCTGCTCCAACTCCGCTGGCTTTACTAGTTGGTGGTTTCAACCCCATCTGAAAAATATTAGTCAAAATGAGTTCATCTTCCCCAAATAGGGGTTGAACATAAAAACATATTTGAACACCAACCAATCAACCAGCTATTCTTCTTCGACCTGAAGAGGTGCCAGCAAAGGGAAGAGGAATCTCCATCTCTTCGTTGGACACAGCTGCGCCGGACGCCTGCGTTTTGGAAGTGACGATGATGCACATATTCCATACATTTGGATCATCCCTATAGTCTTCCAGTCATACCTCCTATAAGGTGTTTTATTTGTACCTATAAGAATCCTGACCCCTCAAAAAACTGTCATTTTGAGGACCCCAAAACACCCCTGCGTCATACAGGTTCTTTCACCCTTCCATTGGAGGGCCCTTGGGGATTCTTAGGATATGTTGTTTGGGAAACTCCAGTCATACCTCCAAACCCCAAGGTGTTTGGAAGCCATAACAGGGGGTAGTTCAATCACTTCTAAATCTGGGTTAACGTTTGGCTTGTAACTTGGATCTACCCCTCCACGCAGGATTCCGGTGAGTTTGGGGATGGATGCTTGGAGGATCATCCCAGGACGGACGGACGGATACGTGGTGGGATAAGCATGGTTAAAGAAGTCCCCTCATAAGTAGGGTTGTGGAACCCTTTCCAAATGGCCCAAATTAGTTTGTATTAGTTTGTAACCCACATAAGTTAGTATTAGTTCGGATCACCTAAAACTAATAAGCCATGAAGTTCGGCCATTTCGTTTCGGGGTCGTAACGACCCCCAACCAATCGGTGACTTATGACCATGGTTAGATCCTCCATGAACTTACAAACTTGAGAGAAGTTCACCTGAGCAATGAAAAATACCCTGGTTGTTTAGGGTATGTAAGGGATGAAAACCTACCCAGTTAATATAGGGATTATAATGAATCATGAAATAAGGCTCCCTATAAACCAACCAGGATTCAATGGAAAGTAATAAGGTTTTTTTTTCTGGCTCACCTATAATTTCCATAGGACCCATTGGACCGGTACATGTTGTGTCTTCATTTGGTCGTGATTTGCTTGGGCCTAGTTCCTATTGATCCATGTATCTATTGTATTTATGCTGAGCTACACAAATTTTGAATATCTCTAATGGTAAACAAACATAGTAGGTGCAAATACAACACTTACATGGATCCTCTGGGTGTTAGACTTTCAACCTCTCAATCTACCGACAACTCCGAGAATGTCAAAGGAAACTTGAGTTTCAGGTTCCCCGAGTGGTGGTTTCATGGTGATGAATCCCATGGGATCGAACGTTAAAAGAATCACTTTAAACAAATCCATGGTTCCTGTGACAAAAAAAAACATCATGAACAAAGTACCTTCTGGATATATCTGCAACAAATGGGTTGATTATTTCAAAGCCAACGTTCTGAACGCTCTTCCCTTGCAACGTTTTTTTTGATATCAAATTTAATGACCCAACAAAACACAGCAATCCAGTTTCCATTCAAACACAAAAGTATCCTCTGGTAAACTAACATCCCGCAATGATTGGATCACCCCCCGCTTCATTCCAAGACCCACATGATTTTTTTCACACCGTTTTTTTTCATGGGAATCTAAAACAAACCTTCCCGATGCCGCCAAGGATTAAGAACCATTTTGGGTGGGGTGCCACGGTGGCACTCCTGATTTTTTTATCCCTTTAAACTTTGGGATACTGTGTTCAAATTCCTGAAAACTGTATCTAAGCCCTACACCCTGGAACATTAACATAGAACCTGAAAATGATGGTTTGGAAGATGTTTTTCCTTTTCCAGGGGTGTATTCTCAGGTTCCATGTTAATCTTCTTGGGTGTATAAAACAATACACACCAAAAAGCATTAAATCTAAGTGTTTCATCAAACTCCATGCCCAACCTCACTATTTGAAGTACATGGGTTGAGAATAGCTAAGGCCGGGGTCTTTGTAAAAGAAAGTACTAGTATATGCCTTAAACCAATCTAAGATTCGCCTGGAACCCTAAATAAACTGCTGGTGATGTCCAAGCATTTTCTTAAGTCAAAAAAGTGGAATCATTCAATTGAAACAACCATTTTAATGAACAAAAAATGGGCTCATTGAGAAAAAAAGGAGGGTTTTTACACATTTCTGGTTGGTGGTTTCAACCCTTTTGAAAAATCTTACATTTCCCCATGCAGGGTTGAAAATAAAAAATATTTGAAACCACCACCTAGATATCCATGTATGGTATATATTTAGTTACATTTAAACTATATATATATTTGAAACCACCACCTAGATTGGAAAATTTTCCAAGCGTTTTCTTCCGACCAAAAAAAAACCGCCAGTGATGAAAATCACCAAGCGACTGGTCCAGGGAGCCCTGAAGACACCGACTTGCCCTCGGTGAAAGGCAGTGCGCGGCGGTTGGATGATCCACTTAGGATCAATGGCTCACATGACTCCCTCAAAAATTGAATGGGACCTTACCAACGGACCCTAAAGAAGTTGGTAGAGCTTTGAGATACTCAGTTTTAGGGGTCTGTTCAGTGGGTCCTGTTGGACATTACTTGCAATGACCCATCTTGATTCACCTGCTGAAGTAGTGGCAACAAAACCCCTATGTGACATTCTATGAAAAAGGTGAAGGTTGTTCTTCTTTCATGCCGAAAATAAAATAATCCCCCAACAAAGCCTGTGCAGTAATTCATCACTGTCATGTAAAACAACCAACCAGGGTAGTTTTGAGCACTACTCGTGTGTGGTTTTCTTCCCTTTTCCGCCATCAATCTCTACAGGGTGACCACGTTAGATGTCACTCCTTCGTGAGCAACAAAAAAAACTCAGCACGTTTGAAAAATTCCGAAATCTGCCGAAGGGCCTTTATAACCATCACTACTACAGTAAAACAAACTATAGTACAACAGTACAAATGGTACCAAACTTGAAAAACATTGATAAAGTCACACCAGGGCTGATTCCTATGTTCAAAAACATGGGTGTACCAACCCCTAAGAAAAAACGAAAAACGACCACGTTTTTGTTCCTGCTCACTTGGAATACTTGGAAAATCCACACGTGGGACCCAATTCATACCATCCTCCATGTCATTCCCCGGGGGTTTGGTGTTTAATTAACCCATGTGGTAGGACAAGATTTTGGATCAGGTATGGGTTACCTACATTTTTTCAACCAATATGCGACCGTCAAAATGGGTTCATCTTCACCAAGGTTCGGGGTGAAAATGCCAAAAAAATCTTTGGCGGAAACCACCACCAAAACCATTAATAAAATAATCTTTATTTATTTATTTTTACATGAATAACAAAAAAAATAATATATTTCAAAAAAATCTTCAGATACACCCATGTTTTTAAACATCGAAAAATACCTGCCAGCCATCCATAGGTGGAATTTTTGCACCTTGCCTGGACCTTTTTCCCCGCGCACCGGGCCTTGGATTCCCATCCCAACGTCTTGTTGTACCTGAGTTCAGAGCCCGGGAACCTCTTCCGACCGGTCGGATGGGGGAAGGGTTTTTTCGAATTGGGGCCCCGGCTTAACGGAACCTCTTCGTAGGTCGGTGGTTTGTAGGTTTTTTCGTATGGGGGCCTCTATAAACGGAGTTAGAACGAACCCCTTCCCCCCTTCAAATGGACAACATTTTCCATGCAAAACTGGGGTTAAATAAAAAAAACCTTTTTAGGGGCCCCTTAACTCCATTTATAACTGGTGACTGGGCCCATCTTGTAGGAATCTTGCTCTTTTGGAAGATTTTTGGATGAACCCCCCTATGGAAGCCTGAAAAATATCTGACCTTGTGATAGATTGGACTGAAACAACCCACTTAAAAATCAGATGTTCAGTGATAAACTGCCTTCAAAGTTGCAATTGAATGGTCAGTACTCTCTAGGGGTCAAAGAACTACTCTGGTGATCTGACTTTAGAAACAACGCAACTTACAACACACAGCCTGCCGGATTAATTGGTCAACCGTTCCGTTCCAGTTGCCTGTGCCTTCAAAATGGGGCTACCTTTATTAATCTTTTCTACCTGAATTTGCTAACATTCGATTTGCCCATTTCCTTCGTGATGTTTTTTTGATCTCTGATGCTGAGACACACTCAGTTGCGCAACGAAAAAAAACCTCTCTCTCTCTATAAATAAATATCTATATAAATATATACACATACATGCCACAATATAAAGATCGATAAACCTTGAACCCAAATAGCCCTTCTTTTGCTTGAAAAGGTGCTTCTTTTAGAGGGTTGAAGCCCGAAAATAGAGGTCAAATGGGTTCCAGGAACATATATGGCTAGCTTAAAAAAGGACAGGATCCTCGCAAGGTTCGATTTTTTTTGAACTCCTACTGTTGATGGACAAAATCCTGCACCACCAAGGATGATAATGACCCCATTATTTTTGGGTTTTAACCATCCCAGGTGGTTGTTTGGGATTTCTTCCAGCAACAGTATCACCGATATTTTTCAGTTAGCCACAATAACCGTTCCCCCTTCTTAGGAAACCTCAGCTGCCTTTTGTTCATGGCTGGTCAACCTACCCCCATGTAAGGTACCCCCATGAGAAATGAAACCCTAACAAGGCCTTATTGAGGGAACAACTATGGTTAATATCTCCCTATTAAGGCTTTATTTGTCATGGGGGTACCTTACATGGGGGTAGGTTGACTGGCCATGATTTGTTTCCCCTGACAGATAAAAACCGAGGCTCGGAAGACAAGCGAGGGCTTTCCGCCCAGTGAAGCTTGGCCTGCTAAAGATCTGGGATGATGGGATGGCTTTTGGCCTTGGGCATTTTGGGGATTTGGTTAGTAAAGACATATAAAGACAATATGGGTGTTTCCAAAAATTGGGGTACCACGGGTACCACAAAATCATCCATTTAATAGGGTTTTCCATTATAAACCATCCATTTTGGGGTACCCCTATTTTTGCAAACACTATATATTTCCGGTTGGGTGGTTGAACCACAAATCTGAAAAAAACATCTCAAAAACGACATTTTCCCGTACACCATACACCTGAGCAAACTGGCTACTATAATTCCAAAACCTGAATCTTGACAGGGAAATTTGTGAAAAAACTTCCCTTACTAAACCACCAGCATTGGGGTGAATTGCAACATCTGAAATGAGGTGGCAATATCATTTCACCAACATGTTCAGGTACCTAAAATGGAGGAATCCTCATGTAAGCAGTATGGATACGGCCTAATGTAACCCCCTGAAAAAACAGCCAAACATAGGGTACAGTACCTCCAAATTGCATACAGGTGCCTGAATCTTTTGGTGATCACCAAAGGATGCCCGGATGCAACTTGAGAAACTTGACAAAAAATAACACCTTGATCCCACCTATTGGTTGGTTAACCCTAAGGATCCAGGGTTGTATCCTGTCGGAAAGAGATTGATGACCCTGGTCCAATCCTATTCTGTGGATGGGATGTTTCGACCATCAATCCTACGAACCACAAAAGGGGTCTGGATTCTTAAGGTAATAGGGATTCCCACAAAGGGGGGGGGGCTATAAACATGATTATTATACAGGGTACTACAGCCCCCTCCTTCGACAATGGTAATGGAACCTCAATACCTTGCGGTTCTGAGGTGATTGTACACCCCGATGATCCTCTGACGTTCGGTGAGCCAGGATCCCTCCTTGGAGGATCATCCCAGGTAGTAAGTGTTTGATAACCATGGATATGGCTTATAAATGGGGGTTACTAACCACTTACAAGTCATGGGATGATCCTCCAAGTAGGGCATATTTGTTTCCCCAAACTTCCAATGGCACATTCTTCCGGGGTCACATCCTTAGGTCTTAGGTAAAACAGGTCCTAAAATTTAGGAGGATAAACTATCTTCAATAGGATTCCAAGTATTGTAAAAACTCTATATATATATATATATATTGTATATATATATATATTTACCTTCACACAAATGCTCCATGGGACCGGAATACTTACCTACATTTACCAAACATTTAAGCCATTCATGTAGGTAAATATACTGTTCCAATAGATCATATGGGTTGTGAACGACTGAAACCTAAATAGTAAATCATGGGTAAATTCATGCAGAGTCCCATGCATCAACGACCTGCAGCTTTGCTTGTTAAGAACCGAGGTGCAAATGTTGATCGTGGATGACGCGAACAAAGTGATGTGCGATCTCAGCACTTTGAAAGGTAGCCCAGGCCTCTGTTGAAAGCCAAATGCGAAAGATTTGGATAATGCTGCTGCTACGGGATTTTTTGTTTTTTCAGGGGGATGGACTATGTTGAAAGGGTCGGCACTATGATAACTGTGTTGAGGGTCTCAATGGCTCTTTGCTTCTTCTGCTTCCCAAGTAAAACAAAAAATATACGAGATACTACCCCGAAAACTAACATGGAATCCAAAAAAAATGGTGGTTTGTAGATGCGTATCCTTTTCCAAGGGGGTATTTTCAGGTTCCATGATAATCTTCCTGGGTGTATATAGTTGGTAGATGTATAGGGTCTTTGCCTTGCTTTGTTTTTCTTTGCTGCCTACCATCTTTCACCACAAGCATCCAATGAAGGGTGTATATCCATAGAATCCAAATATGGTATATTTATCTACATTTGGTTGATTTTTATGGTAACTGTAAGTAAATATACCATATGTGGATCCTATGGGATATATGATATATGTGTATGTTTTTTCGTCCTATTGGTCATTAGTAGGAAGAATTCGGAAGAATTGTGTGGCGCGAAGCCACTAGTATGCTACACACCCGAAAACAAAAATAGAACTCCCCGAAGCAAAATCATCTTGGCAACCCTTAGGTCCCAAGCTAAAAGTTAAATTTTAGTGGGTTACAGGTAAAATCCCACTAAACTCTAAGGGGCTAAGGGAATAAGGCTAAACTAAGATGTGCCAAGTCATGGTCTTTTTATATATCGCGGAACTCACATATTCCATCACTTCCAGACCAGGACATCCAAATACAGAAAAATCCTGCATCCAAGAGACAAAACCTCGACTCTTACCGTTGGAAAAAACTGGGTATCGAAGACGCTGAGGCTCCTTGGCATTGTCCAAGGTTTTGGCAGATGTTTGTTTCTTTTGTCTGGGAAATAAAGGCTAAGGAATATCACCTGGTGGTTTTCATAGCTCACTCAGCCAAACAAACTGTGGTCTTTTTCTTGCGATTTAAATGTGGAATCCCAAAACATTTAGAGGTTGGCCATGAGCTGGGCAGGTGATACCAAGTCATTGGGTGATTTAACACATTCCATTGATTCTTAGATGCACTTGTCATCCAACACTCACCATTGTCACTCCTAGGGCCTAGGGATTGTTGGATCCGCTTTTATTGTTCCGAGCATGGTGGAGGGGTTGGAAAATCACATCAGACATAAGGAACTTGGAGTCCACCATTCTCAGCAAGTGATTGGTGTTATGTTAGTTTACAGTAGTGTAAATAGCTTCAAATGCTTGGAGCAAGTACAAAATCAAACACATTTCCCAAGTGGTCGTTATCAGTGTCCTCAACCCCCACCTTGCTGCTCATTTGCTCATCACCAACCAAGCACAGCCCAGCAAAGAAATAAGTTAGATTTGCTTTTAAACGGTTGGACAAGACTTAAACATCCCAAAACTTAGGTCGTTTAAACCCTAAAACTTGAGCGCGTTTTAGGTCTAAAATGTGTAAAGTCCAAACTCAAAGCAGGTAAGGGTAGAAGGGATTACCTAAGACTGGCAAAGCAAAAAGCCACAACACACACAATACTACCCCAAATATAGTGATGAATCTCCTGGTCGAGGCTAAATAAAGTCATAAACAAGCAAAACAAATCAGAAGTCAAATAGTCAAGGTAGAGACTCATCTCTCTAAACACTAGCACTTACAAGGTGCAGAGCAATTTCAAGGGTTGACATGGTGTTTTTGGAGATCATAGCAGTTGCTGTTCATCTGGAACTTTTTTTGCTGATCATTCCCACTCCCCTTAGTGCCCTCCCCTCAAAATAAGGCTTTGGTTTATTCAGTACCCTCCCAAGGTTTAACATAACCCCTGAAAAGTTAGTCGTCCAGCCATCATTTTTCAGGGGCTATGTTAAACTTCGGGGGTGTAATCATGCATCCAGCGGCGTCCCCGGCTACATTGAAGCCCTACATTTTTGTCGTACGTAGGTTCTTTCGAAAGCCAGCTCTATAATACACCTACCTGGATCTCCAGCAGGCACTTGAGATCCCATGATTCTTTGGGATTTTTGTTTTTCTGAAAAAGATCTCAATGTGACCTGTAAAATTGAAAAACTGAGACATCTTAACCCATGAAAGATTCCGAAAATTGACCTGACATCCTTAAAAAGTGCCATGTTTATACTAACCATGAACTATCTATGGAAATCCTAATCCAAGTGGAGATTCCATGTGAAATATCGGTAGCTTTCCCCGAAATGAAGGTGGCTTCTCTTGCCTCTTCAGTACAACCTTTTTGGATGATATGTTCATCGCCCTCGTGACGTGGCGAAAAAAATGCACCGCGGGCGCCAAACTTCCGCAGTGATCGTGGCTAAGCGCGGAAAGCGCGTTTCAAAAACTTGCAGCATGCCATTCCAGAGAACTGTGTCCCACAGGCTCCATGTATGACATATTTTCCTACATTCACCATAAATTACTAGATGGTGGTTTCAACCCGTTTGAAAAATATTATATAGTCAAATTGGAAATCTTCCCCAAATAGGGGTGAACATAAAAACTATTCCCAGATTAAGGCCATGCATGTAGGTAATTATTCCAGTCCCATGGAGCATATGGGTCTGAATTTCACACCTATGGGGTCAACTCTCTGTAGTCAAAACTCATCACTAAAGGAGGGTTCCAACCTCAGCCTCAGGATATGATTATTTCAACTCCCTCCTCCCCACCCATAGGATCAATGCCCCTGCTGAAATATTTTCCTATTAGGTAAATACTTGGCAACCCTTTGGTCCCCTGCTAAAAGTTAAACTTTTAGTGGGGGGTGACAGGTAAAATCCCACTAAACTCTAAGGGGCTAATGGAATAATAAGGCGCAACTAAGATGTGCCAAGAGATCATCCTAAAATACCGGCCACCTTTGTTTGGTCTTCACTTGGACTTTCAGATAAATTGTCATCATTGTCCTTTTATACATTCATCCCATATAAACAACAACCATGTAGGCAAGATATTTTGTTACACCCCTGAAACTTAACATGCACCCCCCCACCAAAAAAAAAATGAAGCTTTGGAAGTCATATCTAAAATATTCCTTTTCCAAACAAACTGAGTTTTTCAGCTTCCAAAACTTCCGCCCCGTGTCTTCCATTTAATTTTCTCCCACGGGGGGGGGAAACGCAGCCGGAAGTCCCTGGGAAAGTCAGTGGCCAAGTGACTGGCGCACCCATGGACAGCGTGAAGTCCAGGAACTCCTGCCGAGTAACTCTCCTCGGACGTCGGAGACGTCTGACGTCGTCTGACGCTTGATGCCACACCGTTTCTCCCAATCGGGGCTTGGCATATCAACACCCGAGGCCGAGGCGAAACGACACGTGGAAAAATTTCAAATACCTGGAAAGCCGTTTGGAAAGCCCTGATTTTTAAGGCAATTTTATTTGCTGGGTTTTAGGGACCCCAAGTTGCCTAAAAAAAATGGGACACAAAAGGCGTTCCAGGTACTGTAATTAAATCTAAAAGTTGCCAGCTTTTTTTGTGCATATGAATCACTACTCCTGGCTGCAAAAAAAGTTTACCAGCTTTTTTTTAAAACTGGCTTTTGTTCATCAACCAAAAACAACAAATATCCCCGGGGACATCCAAATCTAACCTCGGGGGGTGACGTGCCGGATGTCTGCCGGAGGTATGATCAACATCCGAAGTTTAGCGGAGGGGTGTCACACCAAACATGGCATTTTTACTGCAAAATTGCACTAAATTGCACGACCTGCCAAGGAGATGCAGTTTTTCTGTAGTGAATCTCATCAAAGATGACTGGATTTGACTGAGTAACTGATCGCTGTTTTCATGAAAAAATCATATTAGGGTTGCGGGACCCGGGGACTACAATGTTGAACACTTTAAGTGGAGTAGATTTGAAGCACCACTGAATCAACCCAAGAAATGTAAACTTCGGGTACAAGATGGGCCCCTGCCAGTTATAAATGGAGTTATAACCCCTATAAATGGCCTTATAAATGGCAAACTGTTCTTATAACCCTAGTTATAGGAGTTATAAACCCAGTTACAACTGGTAGGGTGCCCACCTTGTAGAAAGGATGAACTTGAGGTTTTTTCAAGAATATACACCCCTGAACTCCTCAAACTACACATGTGATTTTTTTAAATAGTTTTGGGAATTCTGAGGCTCTTTAGCTGGTTCTTTTGGATAAATTGCTGCTGGGCCGCCGTTCTCCAAAAGTATCACCCGGAAAAACCCTTCACTCGGAAAGCTGATGATTCAAGTCTGTCTCATTGTGGCATTGAATCAAGGTTCAAATATACCGTTAAGACTAATGACCTGTCTCAAGAAAGGTATGAGGAGATCCCAGGGAGTTCGCAATTGGTATGTACTGTATATTATATACAAGGGTAAATACAAGTATACTGTACATATAAGTTTGCAGGCCACTATTGAATAAAGTATCAATCGGGGCTAGCTAACCCACTCGGCTCTGAATTGATCCTTACATTCCAACAGCACATTATAGGTCTGTAGCGCAGACTATTGTTTGGTGTAGCTGCATGGTGGGTGAGCCTATTGTAGCAACTTATCCCCAAGAATTTCTTCCCTTTCATAATAGGATTGGTAGGCATAACGCTTGACTATTACATCATCTACTAAGGTTCCCCGTCCCCTTGAACCCCCTCTCTCTTGGGGATCCCAGACTTCAATTCCCTGTAAGTCAAGGAAACAACCTTTAAAATCATAGTCTACCCTAAAATTGTTGATTCTTTGCAAATACCTACCAAAATATCCAAGGTTCTTTTCGGTTCAAGACCGCCTTGAATTAATGGTCTTTGAGATTAGTAACTGAAACATTGTCCCTTAATAATTCCCCAACAAAAAGGCCTTATTCCTGGAAAACGTGGCACTTACTTGGAGGATCATCCCAATTATTAAGTATATAGTAACCCCCCCTTATAAGCCATTTAGGCCATTTGGAAGGGGAATAACCTGACCCTTAGGGGACTTACGATCACCACGGTTATTAACCACGTATCCTAACTGGGATGATCCTCCAAGTTGGGGCCTTTCCATTGCCTTCTGCTTCCCATTGCAGGGCGGCCCCAACTTCCCAGCCAGCACAACGCCAAGTTGCGGCGGTATGTTTGCAAGGAACAACCGATTCACGCCATGCCATCGGGGATCATCCGGAGCTAAGCCTGGAAAAAGGGTAAATGGAGGGATTGGTCGGTCCCCCCGAAAACAGGCCACTGTGGAGGGAAAAACATGTCCATTTGATTTGTTTTTTTGGGGGGTATAAGTTATAAGAGTATTTGTCTATAGTTTAAAAACATGTGGCAGAGGTAGTCAAATAATAAATGAAACTGGCTAGGCTTGTTTTTTTCTAAAGAATCAACAATATATAGTAATTTCAAGTTGTCTTTCAAGTCATGATATTGTGGTAATGACATTCACTTTAAAAGGTAATGAGGTTCAACATGTTCAAACCTTGAGTAGGTTTGTGATGTTGCATCATATTCCAAAACTGCCATTGATGTTGTGTTACCCAGTTCCACTCAATGGGCTTTGGTGTATTCTACCTACAAAACTGGGTATTATTTTTTTCGGGGTTTCATGTAGGTAAACACATCAGCCCCATGGCGTGGAACTGGGTTACCAATGGACTTGTTGTTCTCCATCAGTGTGGGCTCTGATGGAAAAACCTGGCAAATTTCAACCAGAAAGGTTACAATGGGAGGTATATGGGGGTTGATATTGTGATGCCCATGGGAAGTGATAATACGTGATATACTTAGAGGTTCAGGATACTTTAATAAGTGGATAGTAACCAGGGTTATAACCCCTATAAGTGGGTTATATGTCCCCAAATCCTAGGCTAATAAACCTACATATAACCAGTTACATCCAGTATCCTGAACCTCTAAGGATGGACATTTTGTCGGACCACCAATCCTTGAAGTAAAGCAGGAGGAATCAGGGAATTTTTGACACTTGGATCTGACAATGATGTCAGATCCAAGGGTTTTTTTTGTAACGGGGGCCTTTATAAGGCACTTCGAGATGAAGTAGACCTAAATTGGGGCTATATATATATATATGTATATGTGGATGTTTCCGGAAATAGTGGTACCCCCAAATCACCCATTTTAATAGGGTATTCCATTATTTTCACCATCCATTTTGGGGTACCACAATTTTAGGAAACATCCATATATCTAACCCAGTACACGGCAGGTATACTACACTTCACTGGGTTATAGTCATAGTCATAAGTTCTAAGTCACTGACAAAATAAGGTATTAGATACTTAAGGTGAAACAATCCCCAAGTGTAAACTGAACAATGTGATCATTATTCACTCCAGTTGTCTTTATCTGTTTCTATTTGTCGTTGGTGGCTTCAATCCCCTTGAAAAATATGCTCGTCAAATTGGATCATTTCCCCTGGGATCGGTGTGAAAATACGAAATATTGGAAACAGCCACCTAGTTTTGGGATCACCCCAATCTGAAACCCAAATCATCCAACATCATTCCAACCTTCTCGAGGACCTTCCATCTCAACTGGGCCGCATGCGACAGCGACACGGTAACCGCGCCGTTAAAACCCCGATGGCAGGTTTCCGGCGCGATCCGTGTCGGCTGCAGAAAATGCCGCCCGGTTGGAAGTTCGGATTAAAAACCTCGTGGTTAAACTTCAGTTTTTTGGGTCCCAAACCTCTACGAAGCTTTCATGTTGTTTTTTCTTTGCTTTCCAGTGAAATAAACAAAATACATGCCCCTATGATCCCCTATGTATATATTGAATTACATGGACCCTGTACTACCGTAATTTGTTTGTTTTCTTTTGCATGAGCATTTTGATTGATTTTGATCATGATGTAAGTTTGTTTCATGTTGTGTAACAAGCCGCCAACCTGCCAAGTGAGCCAACAAGTGAGCAACGTTCATAAGCAAAAACAAAGATCCCTTCACACATGGCTTAGTCTATATAATCCCTAAAAAAATAGGTAGTACAATCTTGGCAACCCTTAGGTCCCCTGCTAAAAGTTAAACTTTTAGTGGGGCCCACAGGTAAAATCCCACGATCAACTCTAAGGGGCTAAGGGAATTTCCGGCTAAACCAAGATGTGCCAAGTGATCCTCTTATCAACAAATAACTAAAAAATTGGGTGAACAACCTTGACCAAGGCCCCTAAAAAACCAGGGTTTAAAGGTCACTTTGTCAAGTGTTTGGAACCTGTGGTCCACCTCCAATGCTGCGTTTACAACTGCCAGGGAGGCGATGAAGTCAAGTCCCTTATTTTTTTCGGTTGGAAAAGCACCATAAATAATACTCCAAAATCTAGTTGGTGGTTTGGTTTCAACCCATTTGAAGAAATATTACACCCCGGAAGATGAACATAGAACCTGAAAATCATGGTTTCCAATAGGAATCTCCTATTCCAGGGGTCCATTCTCAGGTTCCGTGTTAATCTTCAGGGGTGTAGTCAAATTGGAAACCTTCCCCTATAGTAGGGGTGAACATAAAAAAATATTTGAGTTGCCACCACCTAGAAAATCCGTTCATTACAGCCATTAGCAGGTAGCCTTAGATTCTCATGAAATGAGGATTGCAACCGCTTATTACGACAAGTATTGCAATTTAAAGATCGGACCGTTTCATAGCCAGCCTGATTAACTAAGGGAAAAACACCATGGTTAACAGGGAAAAACCCATGGTTTTCAAAAAAGCCCTGGATCATAAGAGACCCCGGCTCCATTGCGTGCGCCGCAAAAAAATGGCGAAACAGTCCCGAGACTTGGCATAGCGAAAGCCATTTAAGGGACCATTTTCAGATAGCTTACTGGGATGTCCATGGTACTTATAGTAACTGGATTATAACCCCTATATAACTAAGGTTGTAAGTCCCCTAAATGGGTGAAATCAACCAACTTACTAACTAATCTAACTAGCTACTCACTTCCATTTTTGAAAGTAGAAGCTTTTTGCTTTGGGACTAAATACGGTATTGTCATCACAAAACAGTTTAAAGGTTGGCCAGTGGCCGAGTGAATCATTATAAACTACCTTTGCTTGGCAACCCTTAGGTCCCCTAAACTCCCACTAAACTCTAAGGGGCAAAGGGAATAAGGCTAAACTAAGGGAAACACATCAGGGAGAAACCCCACATCATCGGGGATCTAAAGGGTGCCCCCCCCCCAACAATTCTTCCTAAACTCCCGCGCCAGGAAATAAAGCCCTACTTTTTTTTTGGCTCCTTACTACAAGTAGTGCCGGTTGGTGGTTGAACCAACCCCTTTGAAAAAATATGCGTAAGTCAAAATGGCTTCATCTTCCCCAAAGGTTCGGGGTGAACATTCCGAAAAATGTTTGAGTTACCACCAGCTAGGTATAAGGGATGATGCCGGTTTTCCTAGGGACCCCCTTATTGGGGGGTGGGTGGAGGCGGTATCCTTACGTTTTCCCATCATGACACCACCCCCATCCGTCCATCCGTTATCTTTCAGAGATCCCGACTTCCAGGTTGTGGATTTCGGCAATAGTTGTGCCTGTGGATCGTTCGGGTCCAATTGGAAGAAATCGACCCCAAACGTTTGAGGACGCACAGAATCTGAACGTAACAGACCCCGAGTCCAACACCTTCTATCTCTAATTCTCTAGTTGGTGGTTTTTTGCCACCACCCATTTGAAAAACATGAATTCGTCAAATTGGATCATTTCTCCTGGGATTGGGGATGAACATACAAAATACTTGAGTTGCCACCACCTTTAGTGAGTATCTAATAGCTCCATCGGGGTCCGTTGAAAAGATCCCATTCAAAATGTTTGATGGATACAAGATGGGCCCCTGCCAGTTATAAATGGAGTTATAACCCCTATAAATGGCCTTATAAATGGCTAACTGTTCTTATAACCCTAGTTACAGGAGTTATTTTCACCCAGTTATAACTGGATCCGGGGGCCCACCTTGTAGGAATAAAACCCCCGAGACATGCAGGTCACACCGTGAGTTTCGGTATGACGGCCGGACCCCATGCCGAAAATAAACACCAGTGAAAGCCTCAGGAAGTATGACTATTAGAAGTATAGGGTTATAAGTCCGTTTATAGGGGTTATAACCCCAGTTACCCAATTACAAGGCCATTTTTAACTGGTAGGGACCCACCTTGTAGGGAAACCAAAGAAATCCGTCTCCAGTTGTTACTTCGCACCCGAAACAGCCAACCACAGTGTTTTTCACGGATGATCTGTTCACTTTACTTCAACTTCAATACAGCTTATTTAAACGAACCTTATCCTGGTACAACGTTAAAAATCATCATCATCCTCATCCTCATCACCATCATCATCATCATCATCATCATCATCACCATCATCATCACCATCATCATCCTCATCCTCATCCTCATCCTCATCCTCATCATCATCATCATCATCATCATCATCATCATCATCATCACCATCACCATCACCATCCTCATCCTTATCCAATCATCTCCAAGCTTTACCCATTTTTGTATGACAAAGCCACCCTTGGAGCTCAGCATTTGAAGTGGCCAAATTGCCCCAACCTGGCCATAAAAAAGTGGCCCAAGGTGGGGCCCGACGTTACAATCGTTATAAATATGGAGTTGTGGGACCCCTTCTAAATGGCCGAAACTCAATGAGGAGTTGGGGGTTATTTCATGTATAACTGGTAGGGGGCCCACTCTGTTTGGGTCCAGAGTTCAATCAAAGGTTTGGTGAGTTTGTTGTTTCCATTGTTCACATGCTCATTGGAATTTCAAGAAATAAGCTCTCCAATGCCACTCACCCCCTTGAAACAAAAGAAACATAAGTAAGGCCTGAAGAGATTATGAACCGTAAGATCCCTTAAGAAGGCCGGCTATTTAGATTAGCATGAAGATGAAACCCTACAGCGATACTCAATGTATATCCCTAAGAACCCAAACTCCCCGCGATCGAATAGGATGTTTCGGGTTCCAATTACATCCCTAAAACAAGAGTCTATAGGTGCAACCACTTTTCCCACGACGCGCCTGGATTCTTAGGGTATGGTCTATTTATCTACCCCTAAGGATTCAGGTATGTCCTAAGGAAGGGATTTTCCCTATAAACCTATTCTGGGGATGGGATTGGAACCCTCAATCCTATTCTAGGGAGGTGTCTGGATTCTTAGGGTACATTCGGGTGTCAAAGCAACACCTGAAATTTTGGGAAGAATCCAAGTCTGTCATAAGCTTTTTGCGCAAAAAAACCTTCAAAGATGTTTGTCCTATCATATTCTATTTCAACAATCAAGCAACACTCCAGTGAGCCACGAAGAAAAACCTTACTGGCAAGTATACTGGTTGTTTCATAGGGATCCTTAGAATGGTTTATTCTAATTCCCATATAACAGGGTAGGATTTCATCCCTTATATACCCCAAACAACCAGGATTTGTTCATTGCTCCAGTCACACTCCAACCGCTCCTAGGGTGATCTTACTAAACTGTTGAAAACCTCCTGCATCCCTTTAACCCCAAAATTGAATCGCTGGAAACTTGATTCCGAGTGGGAGTTCTGGTACAGTACTGGCTGTAGGCAGAGTCCAAACTTATACCGTATGCTGTATACTTATGATTCAATATTCTACTTGGATGTCCCAAGAATTTGGTAAATGGTTAGTAAATGGGTTATAACCCCAATATACCCCATTTATAGGTAGGTTATAACCCACTTACTATCCATTTACGAACTTCCTGGGACATCCAAGTAGGAGTCACGGAGGTCATAATAAATCCACTTTCAATGGCCTTGGTCGAATCAGTTTGAAGAGGACATCCCTGCATTGCCGTAGGATCCATGTATGATATATTGACCTACATTTACCATCAAAATATGCTAGAAGTACCATACCTGGAACCCAAAATGACCTGGCTGTTTTGATTGCAGTTTGGACCTTTTGTTTTGCAAAGGGGTCAAGGCTAAAAAATGGAAGACAAACAAGGTCCAGGTACATTGATAGCGCATATTTGGTATACTACTTATTTACATTTGGTTGATCTTTCCGGTAAATGTACGTATAGGTATAAGAAAATATATACCAGTCCCATGGATCCTATGGTAGTATAGGGTATCGTGTGTTTTGCGCCACCCAAAAAAAAATGTGCCGGAATGACTGTCCCAACCTGCAAGCAGGCGGGGGTTTTGTTGGGTTTCGCCACAACATTCAAAAGTCATCGACAGAAGTAGATCCTCTGTACGATTATCATAGGGAAAATGGTGGTACCCTTGGGATGGGGGGCCCCTTAATAATCAACCCCATATACCACCTCATATGGTGGGTATTTAATGGGTATATCGGTATATCCCCTTTTGAAGGGAAGGGTCGCATGTCCCCTAAAAAGGGACCATTTTCAAAACTGAACCTTTGAGGGACCAGAGGTATGAGCACTTTTAAGGGCTTACATCTATTAAGCCCCAAACCAATTTGCTACTGTCTCGGCAAAGACATTTTTACATCCAGTTCCCAATAATTGGAAAAAACGTGCCACCCAAGTTGACCTTGAAAAAAACTCAGGAAAACAGATAGACACTCCCTGAAACTTACGTAGCACCTGAATCATTGGTGGGTTGGAAGATGTAATTTCCTTTTGGGAAGGCCTCCTGGAAGGTGCTATGTTAATTTCAGGAAGGGTGGTTCTACAAAAACTAAGTATTATAACTTAAAAAAAAGGACCTTCAGGCCAACCAAAACTTAGTCTATACTAGTGGAAATTGGAACTTCCTTTCGGAGTTTGAAAAAAAAACTAAAAAATGCAAAATATCAAGTCTGAGACTGAACAAATCATAATTGGACGAGTTCCTTTCCTTTCTGGGTAACGGTAACCATTCTTAGATTCCTACAAGATTGTTGGAAGAAGATCGAGAGAGAGATCATCTCCTCCAATAAAAATGCTTCGTCCAGATTCTTCAAAGTCGTGACCTTTTGATTCCTGAGTTGGAGGTCACTTAAGCCCGGAAAGGGTCACTTATGGCTTCAAACGAGGTCACTTTGAAGAATCTGGATCGCGATTTTTTCATCCAGTCCAGCTCAAAAGCTCACTTTCAACAAACCAATCCAAGAACCTTAAAGCCTTAACACCTGCGAAAACTGACATGCTTTTCTAAAGTTGGCAGTTTCAATCCGTTGGAAAAAACTATGATTCACAGTTGATCATCTCATCTTCCCAAGAATCGGGGGTAAAAAAACACAATCTATAGTTGGTGGTTTCAAACCATTTGAAAAATATTTGTCAAATTGGGAATCTTCCCCAAATAGGGGTGAAAATAAACAAATATTTGAGTTGCCACCACCTAGCAATATGACCTTGGTTGTTAAGGTTAGGGGATGAAATCCTACCCAGTTACAGGCATCATTTCATGGCTTGCCATGACATAGGTCACATCGAGATCCTGGAAACTTCACCAACCACAAGATGGGCCCTGAATAGTTATAAGTAAGGTCATACTGTTGATGGAAGAAATCCTGCACCAGTTGAGATGTATAAACCCTTGTAAATAGTGGGATAAACTACCTATCAACTGGTGCAGGATTTCTTCCATCAACAGTATCTCCACTTAAAGGGGTGATAACTAACCCCAGTTACCCATTGATTTTCGGCCATTTCAACGTATAAACAGCATATATAACTCCATGTATGACAATCGTAGGGGCCCACTTTGCAGGATCATCAACAAAAGGATGTTCATGTCAGTAATCATGGCCAATCAACATACCCCCATGTAAGGTACCCCTATGACAAATACGCCTTATAACCATAGTTGTTCACTTAATAAGACCTTATTAAGGCTTTATTTCTCGTGGGGGTACCTTACACGGGTGTAGGTTGACCAGCCATGAACCACGCCAACCCACAGCTTTTCAGTTTTTTCTTTCAGGTGCCCCCCGCGTGCACAAGGGTTGCCCTTCTCAGACACGTCCTGAAGGTGCGGAAATGAGGCAACATTGGAAATTTCACAGTTTCATGAAAAATTGGTTTCGACTCAGGCTACCTTTACCAACATTTACCATAAAGAAATTCAACCAAATGTAGGTGAATATGCCATACAGGGATCCTATGGGATATGTGTCATCCTCAAAAGTTTAGTCAGATTAGCCATTGGAAAATTTCTGAGCGAACATGTAGAGTCTTACTAAACTAAAAAGAGGCCGGTTCTATGCTCCGAGTCATGTAACCAGCTTGTAGGGAAATGTTCTACACAACCGGAACGTTTTGCAGACTTGGATGATTGGTTCCTACGGTTAGCTAAGGGGCTAGTACCTGGGGCATTGCTCACATAAATACGTATCATACATGATATATAATATATATATATATCATGTATATGTATAAATATGTAGATGTATAAATATAATTGCACACATTTATCATCATAGTATAATGCTACACTATACACAAAAACACTAAAATGGGATAAAAACCAGCAACCAACATCTAAACAAGTAAGTATACTGTATATGTTCAAACAAAAAAATACGGGATTTCTAAAAACATCTACATCTATATAAGCAACTACAAAAAAAAACTTCAGGGAACGGACCTTCCCCATCTTGCGCCATCCGTCATTTTTGGCCGGCGCCTGACAGCCCCTGTACTCGGTGCCACGCCAGCCGTAACCTGAAGTTTTCAGCGGTTCATTTCCTACCCAGGTAGGTACCCGAGGTCAAGGCCTTAGGTCCCGAAACCCCTGAAGGTTGAGCACTTTTCACTTTTCGTGAGTTTACAAGGAAAACAAACACTGAAAAATATATGGATGTTTCCGAAACATAGTGGGTTTTCCCCCCAAATCATCCCATTTTAAGAGGGTTTTCCATTGTAAACCATCCATTTTGGGGTACCACTATTTTTGGAAACACCCATATAGGGCCGGGTGAACTCAGGGTATAAGGAAAGATTTTAACAAGATTTGCCAATTTTCCAGATTTCTCCGAAACAAAAAAAGACATGAAGCGTCGCATGCCAATGACATTCTGGTTGGTTAAGATTACAGATCTATAGCTTTATGGTTTATCAAATAATCCACAGATCGACGGGTAGTAGGATAACCCCACACATAATATATTGCAAATTGATAAGTTTAATTTATAGACATATACTGTCCTGCTTTTAAAGAAGTTGCCAACTTGAAGATCAAAAAGTTCTGGAATTGATGGCTAATTGAGATGAAAGACTGCAGTGTTATATCGCTGGTATCCCAATCAATAATCACAATGTTATTCCCTAAGGATCCGTTTGTATGTCCTAAGGAAGGGATTTGATTTCCCCTATAATCCTATGACCTGGGGATGGGATTGGAACCCTCAATCCTGTTCGATCCGGGAAGTGTCTGGATTCTTAGGGATTCATAAGACCCAAACAACCAAGGGTTTTTTTTACACTGCTGACACGGTCAATAAGTCAACACGCTTCTTATCCCAGGTGGTACCCAGTCAACACTCAATGGGACGAGTTAGCTACTTAAAACCCCCCCCTGCGAAAACAAACAAATGTTGTCTGGTGGGTGGTTGAATCAACCCATTTGAAAAATATGCTCGTCAAAATGGGTTCATCTTCCCCAAATAGGGAAGATAATAAAAAATATTCGAAAACCACAACCGAGTTGTAGGTAAACAAACGACCGGGCCCATAAAGTAGTATCTGTGGTCATATTGCCAACCTCCAAAAATGCACCAGTTGGTTCAGGACAAATGTTCCTCAACATTTGCAAGTTGCATTCTTTCCCGACATTTTTCATATCTTTAGATCCCATATCATCCGTTTAAGGTGTGTCTTGCTATCATTTGGTTCATCTTAAGGTAAATCAATAGGCAAACACACCTTGGGTTCTTCCTCTTCCCCAGGTTGCAATCGTCATCATCAGATTTGTGTTTACATATTTAGGTTCGGGGATCCCAATTACCACACCTTCATTTGCCACTACACCCCTGAAAACTATGATATTCCACTGAAAATTGCTGGTTGGAAAACAAAAATTCCTTTTGAAATTGGTCCATTTTTGTTTGAATCCATCTTAATTTTCCAAGGGTGTATTACTGGGAAAGGAGGACAAGCCGAAAATCTACCATACTTGGATGTCCCAGGAAGTTAGAGGATCAAAGGTTAGGATCCAGTGGGCTCTGACCCCGATATACACCCCATTTAGAAGTAGGTGAAATAATCCATTGATCCTAACAAACCCAACAGGACATCCAAAAAACTGGTTGGTCATCACCCCACTGAAACCGCAGATCACGCAGTTGCAGCGGCCCATTCCCCCCAACTTGTCCCCGGCAGCCCATGTTTTTTTGGGTAACTGGTAAAAACCCACCCAAGATTCGACAAGAACCAAGGAACTCAGTTCATCGCAAGGTTGGATAGAACTCAAAGATCCGATCTGAAACTTGGAGTTGATAAATTGATCTGCCTCAAGAGAAGTTGATGATCCAGCCACATTGTGACTCATGGGCTCAGTGGGTAGGGGAAACATTTGGCCGAACAGTTGTTATTGCTTTGTTTTGTGGCATTTTAACTTGTGCCAAGTTTTGGGTTTTGGCAACCTATGCTTGGTGGTGTTTGAGTTTTGACCCAAGTGAAAAAATGCGGCAACATCCAATAAATTTGATTTGTTTCATCAGTTTTGGGGCGTGAACAGCAAAAACAAATAAACATTATAATCATGACCTGGTATGGCAAATAGATGCAACTAGAGCACCAGAACACGGCAAAATCGGCAAAAGTGCCCCATCGTTGTACATACTTGTACTAGCATCTTTCAAAGGGTGCTTAATGGATGATAACCGGTGAACATATAACATTCCTTAGGGTTCCAACAACACCCCTTTCAAGGTGTTGGCGTAAAAATATATTCACATACATTTGTTTGGTGGTATCATGGTGTTTAGTTCAAGAAGAACACGAACAACAATAACCACAACAACAACAACAACAACAGCAACAACAAGAACAAGAACAAGAACAAGAACAAGAACAAGAACAAGAACAAGAACAAGAACAAGAACAAGAACAAGAAGAAATCACATAACAAGAACAACAACACAAGGACAACATGTTCGAACTCTTCGGATATCGTCACCTCCAAGGCATCATACAGAGGATGCCATCGAATCTTTTCGACACGAGCATTGGTGAAGACGCCGAAGTCGACACCTGCAGTCGCCAATTTCCCCATGAATTTCTGGTTGATTGGTGATGGCATCCTTAGAATATCTTATAGTCGTTGGGGAAATCCTGGGTATAACTTATAACCTATCTATGAATCTATGACTAATCATGACTAATCAACTTGGATTTGCATGTTGGATGTTTGGAAAAAATATTCAAGGCATATTCTTCCAAATTGTGGCATTTCATGGTGATTTACCATATAGTAGAAAGCAAAGAATCACCTTAAACAGATCCAAGACAACCAGGGGCCTTCGTTCACCTTCGTTGAGTTTTGGTGTTCATTCCTTTGAAATCCGGATGTTCCATGTTGGAATATTTACCTACATTTACCATAAATTTAAGCCAAACGTAGATAAATATTCCATACATGGAGCATATATGGGATACGCAAGACCGAAAAATGAAGACAACGTCATGCACAAAGCGATTGTGAGTTCATGAAGCTTCCCTTGTTCGGCTCCCTCCTTTTTACTGGAACTGTTTGAAACACCGCTTACTTGGAGGACCATCCCATTTAGTAAGTGGTTAGGATCACCCCCATTTATAAGCCACTTAAAGGCCATTCGGAATGGGAACAATAACCCCATCCTTAGGGGACGAACACTATCCATGGTTTTTCACCACGTATCCAAGTCCTGGGATGATCCTCCAAGTACAACAACGACTTCTCAGGGATCATCCCATGTCCAACGAAGGGTTGCTGGGTGTCAGTTCTCAGTTCTTTAAGCCGATGAAAAATCCATGGCCATTTTTTGGGGGGCATCTTTTTTTGCAGTTACGAATGATGAGGTTATAGGGCTCCTATAAGTAGGGTGAAATAACCCCAAGTTACCGAAATTATAAAGGCCATTTGTAGCTTGTATGTACAATTAAGTTCCAGGAGCATTGATAAATCGCATGGAAAAAGACCAAATTACTCCGCAAGAAGAAACAAACAACATGTTTTAAGCATCCCATCTGGATTTTGTCCATCCACCGTTAAGGCTGCAGAGCCCCAGTTGGCTCACCAGTATAGATAGAGTGAACAACGCAACCCATGAACGCAACCAGTCATCACTGCAATACTCTTGACTTCATGGTTCAGAGATCCAGCCAACCAGTGAAAATTGACAGGCTTTGATGTATGTATATATACAGTAAAAATACTTGAATAATGCATGTATATTACTTGTATAATACATCTACACATATGCATAAAGTGTAATATCTATTTATCAAAAAATCACTAAGTAAGTATGTTTCCAAAAATGAATAAACACATATTAAAAAACAAATAAGTATGTGCATACATAAAATGTATATATATATATATATGCAAATTTGTACACATATGAAAACGACATACCCCAACGGTTATTAACCTGCCAGATGTCTGCCAGTATCCCACAATTTGACCCGCAGACCTACATGGCAATTAGTTCCGGAGGTACCTGACAACGGATTTCGGTGCCGAAATCAGGGAAAGATGTTAGTGGTGAATCGATTTTTTCTCTTGGCAGGTAACCTGGAACACTGATGGCCATCTACACCCTGGAAGATTAACATGGAACCTGCTAATCAACCATTTAGAAGGAAAATCATCTTCCAAACCCATCATTTTCAGGTTCAAGCTGTTAATCTTCCAGGGTCTATTTTTCGGAAACCATGCTTGTTTCAATGGGGATGCATATCCACGCAATATTACCTGGCCAGTGCTCAACCAACCCCGGTTGCGGTGCGATTTTTTGGCGAAAATCATCAGGCACTTGTGCCAGTTACAGTAGACACCTTTACTTCGGAGCTTGGACATCACCAGATATAGGGGTTTCCTAAAATGGTGGTACCCAACAACCATGGGTTTTCATACTAAAATGATCATTTTGGGGTGTTTTGGGGGTACCACCATTTAAAGAAACACCTATATCCATTTTGGGTTGGTTGGCTCTTGAAGTGGTTTCCAGGCTCCCTGCACAAACCTTGCTGATTTGATGTCATCTATGTGGCATGGAGCCTGAGAGTGTGTGTGTGCGTGTGTGTGTCACACCTTTTGAAAGAATTGTTGCAAATCGAACTCGTCAAGGTGGCCCCGGGACCCTGAAAGGTGCTTTTTTTAACAAAAAAACAAAAAAAACACCCCAAAAACAACAAAGAAACATTCATCTTAGCAAAGCGCAACTTGAACCTTAGCAGTTTGCGCAACCAATGCAACCAGTACCAGGTCACCAGGTACTAATAACTATCTGGTTGGTGGTTTCAACCCCTTTGAAAAACATTAGTCAAATTGGATCATTTCTTCAGGTAGGGGTGGAAATATAAAACGTTTGAAACCACCACCCAGTTTTTCATTTTCCATAAATTTCAGCTGGTTCAACAGCACTTTGAATTCAACCAATTCCCATTTTCCACTGAAGGTGGCACTGGTGTATTTACCTACAAAACTCGGTAGCTGAGGTGAGTAGACACACCAGCCCAATCGAGTGGCTAGGATTGGGTAAAGAGGAGAAAATTCATCACCATTTTAACTCCGTGGCAGGTTCGTGTGAGGGATTAGTAGGGCCAAAGAACTTTGATGAAAATTGATCATGGTTTGAAGAAATGCCCTCCCATCCACACAGTCAAGAACCACTAGTCAGCTGGTTTAATTCATAAAGCCACACAAGCACAGTGAGCTAGAATATGACTATAGTTGGTGGTTTCAACCCGTATGTTCATCAAATTGGATCATTTCCCCAAGGAGAGGTGAAAACTAAAGAATGAAACCGCAACATACTTATCACATACTGTAGATGAGAATCTCATCTTAAAAGAAAAAACAAGCACTGCTGCAACTTCAAGAAATACCCTTCAATTTGTTCAGAGGAGTGGTATACCCAGTCCCACAGATCCTCTCATGTATAATTATGGCAACCCCCTGTTGCCTTCCAAAAAAATATGGGAAACAAAAACCTCTGTCACAAGACACCCGCCATGTTTCAAAGAAAATTCGAACAGACCCCTAGAACATACCCCAGACCCTCAAGTACCTGTTTATGAAGCAAATCCTTTCAACTTTGCATTTCGGGGTACCTGGCTGGTGTATGTTCCAGGGGTCTGCGGGATTTTTTTTAAAAGGTTGCGCAACCCTAAACATCCAGTCATACCTCCTCAGTTGAACCGTGCTTTCAGATTTCATGTTTGGGGGGTCCGGTCCAGTCATACCGAACCTCACAAAATATATGGACGTCTACTTGGACGATCATCCCAGTGAATAAGTGGTTAAGATCACCCCCATTTATAAGCCATGAAATTCGGCCATTTGGAAGGGGACTCACCCTACTTAGGGGACTTACGATTACCATGGTTATCAACCACTTACAAGTCTTAGGATGATCCTCCAACTAGGATACTTGGTGGCTCACGGTAGTTAGTAACTAATTGTAGGTTGGGTTATAACTATAATTAACCCATGTAAGTTGGTTGATAAGTCCCTTGAAAAGGGTTATAACCCAACTTACTAACTAGTTACTAACTACCATGAGCCACCAAGTAATAAAGACCCTCACCTCCAACCACTTCTGGATCGCCATTAAACACGGCCACGCAGGTCGGATGACCAACCTGCAATGGTGTTTTGCGATCCGTTTTGCTCCGTGGTTTGAAACCCCGCGTTTTTCCAAACAAACGTCGAAAAAAAAACAAGGAGTGTGGAGTGTTACCACCCTCCCTCAACTTGGTTTTGCATGTAAAAAATGTAAAGATGCTTGGGGAAAATAAGCAAAAAATTGGCCCACATGATGGTTTGATGGTCATTTACCCCGGTAGAATCCGTAAAAACATCACCTGGAAAAACAAATCCAAGGTGTATCCAGGGGTGTTTTTCCTGATGCCGGAGGTGATGCTAAAGAAACAAAAAAAATTGGAAAATAAATGGCGCAACGCTGCAACTCCCACGAGTTGATTTATCATGGTTCCTTACTTTTCGCCACCTTTTGGGAGTGGCTAGCTAGCCATCTACGAGCTCACCACAACGTATTGTTTTAAAGCACTTTTAAGGTGACGTCTATATACAACCCCACCCGAAAAAGAAACATTCATTGCAAAACCCTGAGAAATCCTTCAGGAACACACGTACGCACACACACACACACAATTTCATCACTTTCATTTCAGGTAATAATTTCATCAAGGTAATAATTTCAAGAATGGCTTTATGTGCATTTTTCCTCCTCGTACTTGAAGTAACAACAATTTGATCCGCGTATCATTTATGGTAAATGTTACCTATGAATACATATATATACATATACATGCTTTGACCAACAATCATCAACAATCATTCAGAACATGTCGCTAAATATATACGGAAAATACATGTATCCTATGGGTTTAATGTCAAAACACATGGGTTTATGACAGACAATAGACCCACATCTTTTTCGAAACATAATCATGACCTTAAAGGATTGTGCTTGTCACTCAAACACGTTTCCCCTGTGTGATCTACCACCCTACAGACTACACGTAATGCAGGCATGAAAAAAGTGATTTGATCAGGTTTGGTTGCTTAACTTCTTTGGCTCAAAACTCTTGGGTCGGCCACTATCTTGGTGGTAATTTGTTTGCCCGTGGTGAAGAAAAAATGACTCATGGCTAGTCAACCTACCCCCCAAAGGCACCCAGTAGAAAAAAAACGCCTTATTAATAGAGCTTATTAACCATTGGTTTCCCTTAATAAGGCCATATTAAACCCTTATTTCCTGAGGGGAGTACGTTAGAGGGGGTAGGTTAAACAGCCATAAATAGACTATCTATTGTTTAGGGATATTCTTCTGAAAGTCGGTTTGACAAGCCGCAGAATCACCTGCAATTTCATGTACGGCCACGTCACGAACTCCATCTCCTGCACACTATATATATATATATATATCCTTATATGATGGATGTGGGTATTTGGAGACCTGGGGTTCTCCTTCTCTGCGAGGTTGCGCTGCAGAATCCCACGCATGACGGCAATGAAGGAGTCCTGCTCGACCTCCATACTGGCCAGGTCAGCGAACTCGCTGTGCCAGACCCTGGCTGCGGCTGTGAAGATATCTCGCTCCTTCGCATTCAGAAGCTCCTCTTTTGCAAGACCTTCACTGCAGTCATCTTCCACTTATACAACCTGGCTTTGTGCTTTTCAGCTTTTGTCATATCACTTTGCCGACTGTGATACTCACCAAAGATTTGGCACAACGGCCTCTTGGCCAAACACCACCCCAGTTTTCATGGCATGGAAATACATTGCACCCCTTGGGCAAGGAACTGCAGATCCAGCGCAGGATTCCCCAAGTTTCTTAAGCGCCTTTTAGCCGCGAGTGCTATCATAATCATTAGAAACCAAGGGTATTTTAACCTCAACATCATAGGGAAATACCCTATAAATACCCACTATATAAGGTGTGTATGGGGTTGGTTATTAAGGGTACCATCCCAAGGGTACCACCATTTTCTATGACAACATGTTTCACCAGCCGATTGTGAACAAACAACAGACACACCCACACACTTTTGACTCTATAGGACTTGTTAAACTTTTTGCTTCAAGGTCTTTTGTTCCTTTTTCTTGCTCGGCTGCCGTGTGGTGTTGGGATTCAATGTATATAGCTGTTGGGTGACCTCAAGACACCAATAAATGACGAAGGAACTTTTATCCCCCCCAAAGTCCAAACAAAATAAACAAAGATGTGTACCAGGTGATTCAATGTGACCTTTTCTTCCCCTAGTTGGAGGTCACTTAACCATTGAAAAGGGTCACTTAACCATCCCAAAAAGGTCACAAAGAATTGCCAGGTACCAGCACTTTCCAAGGGCTAAGGCTAAGGGATGGTGGTGAATTGATGTGATTTTGACACCCTTTTGGAACCATTTGGTACCCTTTATATATGTATGTTTTGTTTTTTTGTTCATAGGAAACCACCTTAAGGACCCCATGTTCTTTTTGTGGTTTTCAGGCAAAGCTATATAGGCAAAACCTGGGATCCCTGGCTGTAACGCGGAAATCTCTTTGTGAGTTACATCTAAAAATTCCACAATTTCCAAAACTACTAATGGTATAAGGAATTACTTAGGGTTTGCCCAGTCCATATCTTGTAAAAGTTCACTCATCCAACTGATCATGAAAAAAACCGAAAGAAAGCTTGATATTTCCATATGTGTTCAGCTAAATACACCCCGGAAGATAAACATGGAATCTAAACATCACGCCTTTTAAAAAAAGTGAAATCATCTTCCAAACCTCTATCATTGTGTTCCTTGTTAATTTTTCGGGGTTTATTAGTATATGTCATCCACCAAAAAATGAAAGAACAGTATGTAAATCTTGGCCATTGGCAAAGTCGGCCACTCCACTTGGATGTCCCAGGAAGTTAGTAAATGGTTAGTAAATGGGTTATAACCCCAATATACCCCATTTATAGGTAGGTTCTAACCCACTTACTATCCATTTACTAACTTACTGGGACATCCAAGCACCAGCACCTCATAATGATTGTCACCAACACCATGGAAGCACACCTGGTCGTTCATGCCAATGTCAGGCCAACGGGGGGGGATCAATGGGATCTAATACGAACTTCGGGGGAAAGATCATTGACTTGGTAAATACAAATATATATCCTAGAAGTCCAAAAAACATTTAAAAAAAAGGTAGGGCTGTCACCCAAGACCTTTGCTTTGAGTAGGAAATGTATTAATCATTCAAGTTCTTTGTGGGTGTTTTTTCCGCTGTTTTTTCCAAGGACTTGGAACCATCAAACCATGCCCCGCAATGGCTCCTGCCCCTTCCAGTTGGGTAGCTGAGGTGAAGTAACCCCTAATAATAGGCAGGGTTGTAACCCCAGATTTTTGTCAATTATAATGCCATTTATAGGTGGAAAAAAACTCCCATGAAAATAACTGGTATACGGGCTACACCTTGTATAATACTGAGATGTGCCTTGAATTCAGGAATCTGAAACATGTACTACAATGGCTAGTGAGTCAAACTGTTGATGGTTCAGAAATCAGGCGATCACCACCTGGGACGTATAAAACCCTGCAAATAACGGGATATTTACCATATCAACTAGTGCAGGAATTCTTCCATCAATCGTATAGTAGTTGAGGTCTCACCCAGTGATTCAGTCACCATTTGATCTGATCACAAACCTAACGGGATATCTTAGTACGGTATAGCAAGCCCCACTGCAAAGCGTTTTTGTTGGTAGACATCCCCAGTCATCTGTTCTATACGTGGAGGATCATCCCATTTAGTAAGTGGTTAATAACCATGGTGAGTAAGTCCCCTAACCAGGGTTGCTCTCCTTCCAAATGGCCATGAACATGGCTTCTAGATGGGTGTGATCCTAACTATACTTACAAGTCCTAGGATGATCCTCCAAGTACCCCCCCCCACATGCCACCACCGCCGATTAATCTAAGAATTTTCCTAACATACCCCCGGACCCCCAACCAACGGTTTATGAAGGAATTCCTTTCATGTGGGGGTTATAGGGATTCCTGCATTTATGCTCCAAGGGTATGTTGGGTTTTCTTAGAATTAAATAAGGCCATCACCAAGGCCTAAAGGGGATGATCAGTGGTTTGAAAATCCCTTAACCCTAGGGATCCAAACACCTCCTGAGAATGGTAATGGAACCTAAATACTATGCTGAGAAGGTGATTGTACACCCCAATCACCATCTGAGAAGGTGATTGGATCCTTAGGGTAAGATTCCCAGCACCCCCCATCACTCACTCCGCCAAGTGTCTGGTGTAGTTGTAGTTGCCAAACCCGCATCGCGCGACACCACGCGTGCAGCTGGGAGGACCTGAGGGAACTTTCAGGAGGAAACCTATATTTAATTATATATCTAAATATATATATATATATGTATGTATCTCCTGGGGGGTCCAAACAACCAATTTCTAAAGGATGTTTAGTGAAACAACCATTCTTTTCATGTAATGATTTGGAATCACCCACTTGCAACTTAACCATAAAAAGGCAAGTGGTTGCTTTGGAGTTCCAGGTCTATACCCTGCAATTTCCAAGTCAACCATAAAATAGTCATAGTCTGTTGGAAAAGACCATTATTCTTGTAGGGATCTGTAATTTTAAAAATCCCGGGGGGACTTTTCTTTTTAATGATTTTTCTACTTCCAGGGTTTTTTCCAGGTCGACCATTAGAAAGTTGGGTTCTCACCTAAGAATTTTCTAGTAGGGAATTATAGTTGCATCCCAAATTGGGGACTATTATTTTGATTAAATGGTCTTGGACTTCCAGGGTATACCTAGAACCCAAGTGACCCCCTTTTTTTGGGGGGGTGACCTTCAATTTTATGAGTTGAATCTTCCAAAATATGGGTCATTTGGTTCTAAGTATATATAAATTCATTTGTGATACATTGTTTCCTAAGCAGTTGAACCCTGTCCTCTTGTACCATGAAGTGAACATCAAACATCTTCGAAAAACCTTGCGCAACTTTGCCACTTTGTGAGGCTATATGTCCCCGGCCCAATGGTTTCGTCGGTTTTTTTGCCTGCTTGAGTCAGAAAAACATGTTTTTTTTACCAACATTTCCCAAGCTGAGTGTGAAGATATATCACTAACCTCACCGATTGACCCACCATTGGTCCAGATCACCACGTGTACCAGTACTTGGAGGATCATCCCAATTAGCAAGTACTGAGGGCCACACACATCTACAAGCCATGAATGGCCCATTGGAAGGGGTCCCACAAGCCTACTTAGGACCATGACTAGTTGGTAGTTTCAACCCATTTGAAAAAATATTCGTCCAAATGGGTTCATCTTCCCCAATTTTCGGGGTGAAAATTAAAAAATGTGAAACCACCACCTAAGGCCTAGATGATTATTAATCTCTTACTAATATATTAGAAAATGATAAAACATGGAGCTTTGGAAGATGATTTTCCTTTCAGTTGGGTGGTTTTTGAGGTGCCGGCCGTTCATTTTCAGGGGTGTACTAAATTGGTATGATCCTCCAAATACACACCAGGTACATCATTTCATCCAAAACCATCCAACCCACCACCATCCCTTCCTGCAGCTTCCCGGACAATGGCATCAGAACTACCCAAGGCCACCTGTGGGGTCGTCACCTCGGGCAAACATGTTCCATCATGTTCCGGTGGAAAGGTGTTGAAACGTGGCGTTTCCCCAAGAAGGGGCCCGGGACCCTAGTTATAAGGTAGGGAAATACCCCCAACAAACCATTGATTTTCAGGGGCGAGCTGTTAGTTTTAGGAAGGGTATATAGTTCTAAGCTATAAGGTAGTTATATTATATATAACCCCAACAAACCCTATGAAAAACCATGGTTGTTTTCATGGGTATAACTAGGGATAAATCCACTTATAGTAGTTAGGGGACCCCTTTTTTGTATCTATTTTTGTAGGGATCCAATCACCTTGTCAGCGGGATATACAATCACCTCCCCACAGCAAAGTATTTGAGCCACGAAAACAACAACCCACATTACTTTCCATTGAAATACTGTTTGTTTAAGAGGTGATCCGTGTTTTAATGGTTTAATCCCCATAAAACTGGGCAGTATAATCCACTATATACCCTAAACAACCCGGGTTTTTTTCGTTGCTCAGTTAGGTTCCATGAAACCATTCTCAGTTTCGGTGCGCGATCGGATCCCTGTTTTTTTGGTCGAGATCATTATTGCATGACGACAGGAACATCCAAGACTCCATGAGCAAATTCTTTTTGGGGCATGAATCGGGTGTTTCCTTCAATGGTGGTACCCCCAAATCATCCAATCTAATAGGGATTTCCATTCTAAAACATCCATTTTGGGGTACCACTATTTTTGGAAACATCCACATCAATCAAAAATTACCAGCAACAATTTTTTAGCATTGCGAATGATCCCCCTTCAATATAGGTAATTTCATCATCCCTGTCCTCATGACTCATACCAAGTTACATTTCAAACTATTGGAGGGTTCAAATCAAAATAGCTCCAAAAACCTAAGGTGTTTGGAACGCCTAGGGGGTATAATATGTACTATATACATACAAGATGGGCCCCTAATAGCTTTAAATGGACTTTTAAACCTATAAATGACCTTATCAATGGGTATGAACTAGGGTTATAACCACCTCAAAAGATGCAATAATAACCCTACTTACAACTGGCAGGGGCCTACTTTGTACTTACAACCCAAGGCATAAACCTATCTGGCAAAAAAATTCGGGTTGAGCTGTCCTTCATCCATATTATGGTCGTCAAATCTTCCCGAAGAATGACCTAAAGAATGTTTACTGTATATTTTCTGTATACATCAAAAATGTATGCCAAACATCTTCCCATCAAAATCTATAAGAAACACACATAAAACTCCCTGAATTTGGTGCGTATCTTCCACCATGCCAATTCTGAACCTCTCACCCTTCAACCCGCTCAACCCAACACCGACACCTACCAAGAGTTGCTTTTCCCAGGCACGTTGGGCACAATGCAGTCCACCGAAGTATAAGTGCTCGAGACCTGATGACTTGGTGGTTAACCATCCCTAATGATCCATTGTCAGAGGATGATTCGGGTGTTAAATCAAAATCCCAAATGTAAAATCTTTAGGTTCCATGAAACCATTCTCAGAAGGTGAGCCAGGATCCCTAGAGCATGTCTTTTTTTGCGGCGATTTTTTCATGTTCAAAGCCCACGGTCACTGGGTGGCAAATGAATTTGTATGGTAAATGTAGGTAAATAGACCATACATTGAGTGTTTTCCAAAATGTTGTCAACACACCCCTAGAGCACAACCCAGGCAGTCACCCAAGCCAATCATGAAGGAACTCCCTTTTTAGTCTTTTGGTAAAGGTTTAGAGGTGTGTTCCAAAGGTGTGTTGAAACAACCTTTGATGTTTGGAATGTGTTTTTTGCAGCCAATATCTTTCATGTTCAAAAACCCCACCGTCAGCAGTGTTGACGGTGGAAGTCAGGAAGTCGTCGGTTGAAATCCTGGTCATGATGTTCTTCTCGCTGGGTGGGCATCCAACAAAAAACATAAAAACATTAGTCCTAAATTAATCCTCCATAAAGGATAACTGGGTGTCCCATACCCTCCCGAAAACTAACATAGCCCCGGACAAAATGATTGTTGGAGGATTACTTTCCTTTTGGGAAGGTATCTTTTCAGGGGTTTTGTTTAAGTCCAGGTGGGTAAATCTTGTTTTATCTTTTTTTGGGATCTGCACATCGTCGAAAACTTTCGGGTCCAAGAAACCACGTCGCAAAGTTTTCCACAAACGGTGACTTCCACATATGTCTCAGCACCTGGTGGAATGAAAGAAGTTGGGAAGTTGAGGAAATTGTTGTGCCCGTAGGATGAAAGGTCATGGACTAATTTCATGGGCTGGCCAACCTACCCCCATGTAAGGTACCCTCATGAGAAATAAAGCCTGAATATGGCCTTATTAAGGGAACAACCATGGCTAATACTAATAACCCCTTATTAAGGCCATATTTGTGATGGGGGTACCTTACATGGGTGTAGGTTAACTGGTCGTTATAATTTACACCCTGGAAAATTTACATGGAATTTAAACATGGAGGTTTGGAAGATGATTGTCCCTTTGAATTGGGTGATGGCTGTAGGTTCCAGCCGTTCATATTTCCGGGGTGTACCTACAGTTAGTTGATTTTTATGGGATCAATGTAGGTAAAAAAATACCAGTCCTTTGGAATCCTAGGGGGTGTATATCTATACTTCGAATCCACATGACCTCATCTTTTGGGTTGCCTGTGTGTAAGGTTCATTTGGAAAGCTATGAGCTCAGTATAGTACTATCAGTGAAAAAGGCAAAAAATAGTAGGCATATGCATACGTATATATACATATTTTTATACATGTGTTTTTAGTGGAGTTATTATGATTGCTCCGAAATCATCTGTCCGCCCCATGCGAAAAAAGTCTCTCCAAGGTAAAAAAACAAAATTATCTGGAAATAAATTCAGAACCCATAGGATCCATGTATGGTCTATTTACCTACATTTAGGTAATTTCCACGGTAAACGTATCTCAATATACCATACATGGATCCTATGGGGAACTGTAAAATAGATACTTTCTGAACAATGAAACGTCCTTCGAAAAGGTTCTTCCTTCAAAAGTTTTCTTGTAAACTGCCACCTGGGGCATGGAAAAAATAAGAAAAATCACCCAGGAGTCGAAGTCCACTTCACTTGAAGTTGGCTTGTTTTTCTTCAGTTACAAGCCATCTGCAACCAAACTAACCCTACTTAGGGGGCGAAAACTAACCATGGTTACTAACTACTTACAATCTGAGATGATCCTCCAAGTGCCCAAAAAACAAATCCAATTTTTCCAGTTTTTGACTCCTAAGGTGAACGGTGTTTGCTTGGTATGTGTTTGGCGGGACGACCGTCAAACTGTTGATGGACAAAATCCGGCTAGCCGCTTCGGATGCCCCTAAATGTTGGTTTTGTATCAAGACCTTTAAACGGGCATCCCAAGTGGTGCCCGGATTTTTTTCCATCAAACCGTATCTCCAAACCCCCAGGTGTTTGGAAAGAAATTTCAATTCGCACCTTGGCTCTTTGCAGGAGCAAAACCTTGACCATTCACTGTGAGGGTCCAACCTCAGAAAAAAAAAAACAGGTGACTTGAAAAACCAAAGGATCCACTTAAGATACGTAGCGATGGTTACTGCTTGTTTCATGAGGATTCCTTGAATGGTTTACATGGTTTGCTATAATCCCCACAAAATTACAACCTAAGTTGGTGAGTTAATAAGCTGATAGGTTAGACCTGGTGATTCGAGCCGTGACCTTTCCATCTCCCAGTTGGAGGATACTTATCCCTATCTTATCCCTTGAAGGGGTCACTTAAGCAGCTAAGCATCTCAAAAAGGTCACAAAGAAAGGCGAGGTGGGAGGTGATTTCATTGGGGTTGATCCAAATACTAGGTAGATGACATGTATATGAAAACTAGTTGGTGGTTCAAAGTGGATCATTTCCGCAGGTATGAGTGAAAGTCGAAAAGTATTTGAAACCACCACCTAAAAGAAATCAATATAAAACAATGGTCGTCGTTTGGTAGGCATGGTAGGAATATCCTTTTTAAATCCCAGATACTCATATTTGGTCTTTTGAGCAACCAGAAGTGGGTTTAGGGGGTAAACCTAGATAGATATACCAGTTCCACTGAGTTGTAAAGTTTCATTAGTGAAAAAATAACCTCCCATTTGAGCCACGAAAAGAAAAAACTCGTACTTTCCATGATATTGATACTGGTTGTTTAATAAGGAACCTTAAAAATGGTTCATTATAACCATCTCAATACTGGGTATTATAATCATACAATCCCCTTGTTCAACCAACAAATCATGAGTTGAATGAAATCCGAACTCTCACACCTTAGCGCACCTTCTGGTCATCCAGAAGTGCCCACCCCAATCTTTGCCATCTGCAAAACTGATTCATCCAAGCCGATCAAAATGTGAGGGTGCATATGACTCCATGACAGTCTCAATTCATAAGATCATACTCTCGGATCCAGGGGGGTTCTAATCAGGCCAAGCTGCGCGGCAGCCATTGACTCTCACCGGTTAGGCCACTTCCCATGAGTTCTTTGAGAAAAATGGCTCGGCCACTGTGTGCCGGGATTTTCGCCAAATCAACCCGCCACTTCTTTCCATTCTTTTGAAGAAACTCCAAAACCATTGGAGCTTGCCTGCGAACTTTTGTCAGTTTTTCCCTGCGACTCTGCTTTCTAGGTGATTCCAAATCCGAGGCGCGCTGTTGACTTCCTCTGTTGTCACGGCCGCCGTTTTGTACTTCATCAGTACAAATTCATCCTCCTTGAAACAGAGAACGTGTGCCGATAGCCTTGTAGTGCAGGCTGGATAACCTTTTCACTTGGGCTGGAAAGCCTTTTCACTGTAGGAGTCTGGGCTGGAAAGCCTTGCTGCTGTTGCTTTGGCCCTTGAACGGAAAAGGGTTTCTAATAGTGGACCATGCCCGAGCGTAGTCCTTTGACAGCTCACAGCTTCCCCCGATCACGGGCTAACTTGGCAAAGCTGGCAAAAAGCACGAAAATAAATGCATCGGCCCTCCACATAAGTCCAACCAGAAAAAAAACCGGCCATAGATGTCCTGGCCATCCCCAAAGTCATACTTTTTAATCTTTTTACCTCCAATATTTCTAAGAAGGATGTGAGGGTTTTCATGAGAATCACCCTTCCAAAAATCATGACAATTTATAAACCTGAAAAAGGTGTCATGCTAAGGTCACTTCCAACCACCCAGTCAACCCCCTTGGAGGTTCATCCCATTTAGTAAGTGGTATTGGCAGCAAAAACTCAGCATCTGAAAGCCTTCATAGTCCATCCGTTGGAAAATGTCCGGCCTAAAAAAATCCGGTGATTTCTCCCCAATCCGTATGACCTCAAAAGATGGGATGACTTTTCGACCATCGATTAGAGGCCAGGGAGAGGTCTGGATTCATAGGGTTTCACAGTCATTCCCCCAAAAAGGGCTAAAGTCAGTCAGTCGTAGCCTTTCCCTGACATCAACACAAAAAACACCATGAATTCATTCATATGAAAATATATTGAAATACATGAAGGAACTATATAGCTGGTTTTGGTGAAATCATCTTGTGAATGTCATATCAACCCTTAATAAAGAATCCTTCTTGAAGTATATGAGCAGCAGGCAAAACTCAATACAACTGGGGCGCTCTATGGGACATAGATATCGTTTTTCGTAGTTCGCTATATCGTTTTACAGTGTTTGGGGCATGTACGTATGATATGGTCAAAAATAAAGATTAAATTGAATTGTAATTGTCTGTGTTCATGGCCTTTTGGGCTTTCAATTCCTATTTTTCGGTGTCTTTTGGGCCTGGATTTCCTTTTTTTGGTTTCTTGGGACAGGATGGATTTGTGAGCATTTATGTACCAGAAGGGTATCGCTTAGGTATCGCTTCGGGTATCGCTTTGGGACCGGCGAGAATGTGGAACTATATAATAATTGTATTTCAAGATATTGCAAGGTATCGCTTTTGGTAGTTCACCATATCGCTTTCCATGGTTTGGAGCCCCTTTCAAGGAAAAGAGCGCCTCACAAGAAGACTCCTACATAAAGAGTTTAGCCGGTTTCTCATATAAATCCTTACTTTGTGGGTTTGATGACCACCTTCTTTAGATATGGAGACACCATGGGAGTTTAGACCCCTCAACACACTTCAACTCAAGGGATGTGACTGGCTCTGAAAACTGAGCTATCCGACCACCACCCAAGGAACTGCTAGAGATCTGCAGTCGGACGAGCCAAGTGTGTTCAACGACATATGAAAAAAACACTGAAAATGGGGCTTGAACTTGAACATGTTTACCTGTATACGTGAATGGTGAAATGTGTAGGTAAATAAACATAAAATATGAAATTCAGTGTTTGGGATAGGAAACACAGGTGAAACTAACCACTTATGAAACGCGGGGTGATCCTCCAAGTGCTTTAATGGCACTTCCAAGTTGAACTTGACATGCATCCAAAAGACATGTCCCACTTAGACTATTTCCCAACTGAATAATCCTCCCACCTGGACCCCCAAAAAAGAACTAAAAAACATGGCCATAAATGAATGATGGACATCAAAAAGTCATGGAAAGCATGTTGCTCTTCACCTGGATCATTGATTATGTCGATTGTAAAATGCCATCCTAAAAACCAATTGAGCCACGGAAAAAGCCATCTTACTTATTGAATCCTGGTTGTTTCATAGAGATCCTTATATTGGCTTACTATAAATCCCCATATTTCACTGGCTAGGATGTCATCCTACCCTAAACAACCAGGGGCTAACCGCCAGGCCTCTCCCTCTGACTCCACCGACTCCAGGGTCAAAGGCATTTGGAGCCTTGAAAATGCTGAAGGGTGTTTCAACCACTACCGCTAGTCTCGCTTACTTGGATGTCCCAGCAAGTTAAGATCAATGGTTAGTATCAGGGTTATCACCCCAATATACCCCATTTATAAGTAGGTTATACCCCATTGATCCTAACCAATTGTGTTGACTTCCTGGGACATCCAAGAAGCCGTCCGTCCGGGAGCCTGAAATATTTCAAGCCGTTTGGTTTCACGGCTTATATATTTGCCCTAGTTTTTTTCATATATGTAATTCCCAAAAAGTTTATGTAAGCCGTTTTTTCGCCATTGGCCTACAGTAACGCTTATTTGTTTTTGGTTCAACCCAATTGAAAAATATGTTTGTCAAAATGGGAATCTTCATCAAGTAGGGGTGTAAAAAAAATGAAACTACCACTTAGTTAGAAGACGGGACCTCTACCAGTTATAAATTTGGTCTCCAGGATGCCATGTAATACACTTCCTAAAACTAACATCTTGCCCCTGAAAATAGGTGATCCCAAAAGGAAACCAGTATTCCAACCATCCATTTTCAGGTGCTATGTTAGTCTCAGGGAGGGTACTGTAAATGTTTTTGTTTGACCCCGGCTGTTTGACCCCAGTTACACATTTGTTTTCCAGCTTGGTGCGAACCACCCCCACCCCCACCAGTTACCCTTGTACAAGTCTAAAACCTTTTCAGGGTCTTCCAAAACCTATAGATTGGATCTACCATTCGGCCCGGGACGCAATTCCCTGTCACCACCAGGATGACATGACATTTTTTGGCTCCGGAATCCCAAGCTAAACCTTCATTTGCCACTGGCATTCTGGTAGATCCAACCCATAGGATCCATGGGTTTCCGGTAGATTTACCTGCATTGATACCATAAAAAGCAACCAGTCATGTAGGTAAACATACCACACATGGGTACTATGGGAAATCAAATGACACTTTAATGTATTTCCTTTGGAAGAAAACAAACATGTCTAAATAAGAAGTTTGGGGGCTCATCTTGCGACACATCCATATATTGTAGTTGGTTATGTCGATCGGAGCAGCACGCGCCAGCATGGCGCCGCACAAATACACCCAACGCGCCCAGCCACAATGGGCCCGGGCACAGGGCCCCCGCCAAGGCGGCCCACGAAGTGGCAGCCGCTACCATTGGACTGCGGAATTCCTCTTCCCACTTTTGGACTAGCTCTAGTTCAAAGTGGACGATCGCATCACGCCGTCCTTCAGCAACACGGTCAGGCAGGGGGGCGTCGCTCTCTGAAGCGCTAGCAGCTATCTGCTCTCTGAGCTTGTTGATGTAAGAAACCGCGCACCGCTGTCACAGCGGCGCGCTCAGCATCCGCGTAGGCCGCCGACTCAAGGGCTAACAAAAACAAGATCCAAGAAAATCAAATTGTTTTACCCATAGGATCCACGTATGGTATATTTACCTAGATTTACCATACAAATCAATCAAATGTAAGTACATCTACCATACATCATACATGGATCCTATTGGTTAGGGATTCAAATTGTGTGCTCGAAATGCCGACTGCCTGGACCATCCTTAAAAAAAAAGTATTCACCAGGAAAAATGGTGTTGGATGTTTTTTCCATTGCCATGTTACTTTACCCAAGTGTAAATGATGTAAATTACATTATTGGGATTTTGTTGACCATTTGCTTGGCTATCATTTTCATATACCTTTCATACCTTTAAAAATTCAAAAAAAAATCCTCACCAATTTGCCCCAAAACTAAGGGTGTTTTTTTTCTAGGCTCTCCGAGCCAGGTCGAGTCTTCAAAGGCAACACCTGGCCGATGCGGGATTCGGGATGGTAGGGATGGGAAACCATCCGGCCAGTCATGGAGGGTGAAGCCCCAACAAAATGAGGTCAAATGAGCCACGGAAAAAAACAAAAAAACTCCTACTTTCCATGAAATACTGGTTGGTGAATAGGGATGCTTATATTGGCGGTACTATAATCCCGATGTAACTGGGTAAGTATCATCCTCTGTAAACCCTAAACAACCAAGGACTTTTTCTCTGCTCAAATGAGTACCATGGTATCCCTAGGCATCCTGTACCACCGCCTCCGAAATGCATAGTATTTAGGTTCCATTACCATTGTGGAACCAAACATTTCAGGTGCAAAAATGTTAGTTTCTGGGAGGGTAAATTTTTCTCCCCAGCCCAAACATGAACTGATTGGGCTATAGTTGGATTGGGGTACACTCAATATATACTCAATATAACTTGTGCAAATATACCCTCCCAAAGATAAGCACGGAACCTGAAATGGCACCCAGGAATAGGAGATTCCTTTTGGAAACCATCATTTTTAGGTTCCATCTTAAACTTCAGGGGTGTGAATACCATAGCATGCAGCACATATCTAAAAAATAAAACATCTACCATGTAAAATATCAATTGAGTATTGAATATATTGTCAGATATCACCATCGATATCATTCTATGTAAATTCTATATGTATAGTTCAACTATAAGTACACATATCTTTGTAAATATACATGCCCTCCCCCCTGAAAATAGGCCTTTTCCCTTTATTGGCGGGCCCGCTCCCATGTCCAAGAGCGAACCCTCCCTGAAAATAGGCCATTCCAAAAGGAAACGATATAGTATTCCAACCATCCATTTTCAGGTGCGAAAAAGTTCGTTTCGGCCAACTTCCTCCAACCTTGAGATATCCCATGACGCATCCATGGAACTCGGTATATTTACCTACATTTAACTGATTTTTATGGTAAATTTGTAGGTAAATATACCTTCAACCCTTGAGGCATGCGTTTCCTACGTGTCAGGTTGGTGCAGAAGTACAACAAAGCAGAAGCAAGTAAATATGACCAGATTCATGGATGCTATGGGTATGTATCTTCCCTGATCTCCCCCACCAAAAAAAGTCGTCCATTTTCGCCTTCGAAAAAAATCGGCCTCCACCCTCAACGTGCACAGTGGGAAAAGACGCGAAGCCTGGAGGTTTCGAACATCGGGACGGGCCCAAAAACCAATTATAAGTAGGTTGATAACGCTTTTTTTACGTATTCTAACCCTATAGAACACCATTTTTTGAAGGTCATTCAAAGTGATACCGTGAATATAGGGAATATTTACCTATATATTAGGTAAAGAATGGCCACATTCAAGGGGATATGTGGGAACATATTCCTTGCATGGAGCATCTGGGGTAGGGTTCAAACTCCATGTGCCCTGAATAACGCTATAGTTTTCCATGACAGCCCGAAAATGAGCATCGGTGTGATCCAAACTCACACCTCCTCACCAGGTACGTCTGGAGGAATTTGGAAGACAAGGGTAAGGACAAGGTTTCTTTGCCACCCATCTAAAAATGCTGATGCAGTCGTCAAATTGCATCATTTCAGCAATTTTCCAATCAAAAAACATCATTGAAACCAACACCTAGATGGCCTTATGATAATCCACCAACAAAAAATACAAGTTCATCGACTGAAGAAAAAGAAAACACAAAACAGTTTCATTGATCTTTCCATTGCTCACCTGGTGAAAAAATCACTTACTAACAATAATCATCCAAAGTACTATCGGATCATAAGGGCTATTGATATCTGCAAGATTACGCCAGCAAAGTTGAAAACTCTCGGCCTTACCATCCCAAACGCATCATTTTTCAGGGGCGAGCTAGTAGACTGAGGGTGTACGTATACCCTTACCATCCATGGGACTGGTACATTTATCTACATTTACCATAACAAATAAACAAATGTAGGTAAATATACCCGTACATGGATGCTATGGGATATAGTAGCAAGTAATGCTGTGTCAACCTTGAAGTCGTGAACCATCCAGGCCTCCTGGAATATTACCCAAAGTGCAGCTCAAATCACTACTGCTTGCCTGCGGTTCAAGGCAGGTTGGTGGGTTGGGGAATTTGTTGGCAAGTTCAAGTTCTGTTCTTTCATTGAGGTGAGTTGAACATGTCCTACAGGAAGGTGAGAATAGAATGGTGATCCATTTGGGTGTTTCCTAAACTAGTGGTACCCCCAAATTATCAATTTTAATAGGGTTTTCCATTATAAACGATCCATTTTGGGGTACCCCTATTTTTGGAAACACCCATTTCAATCAATCCATGTTCAAACTCAGCTATTCCTGTTCCTGAGAGGTGAAAGCGGTGAAACTCAGCAGGCTAAGACTTACGTAAGTCCTTCCGTTGAAATCCTGCGTAAGCCTGTAGGTTGCATACAAAGAATAAAGTAAACGTAAATACCGGATGAAGTATATATGTCCCTTTGTGGATGTTATAAACATCATCCCCAAGCTGCTTGAAATGCTGGGTCATATTTAGCAGTGATTCCCATCCGAAAAAAAAGAAACATTGAAATGCCACCATTCAGCAGGTAAGTAATTGGATTATGTTTCCCCAACTAGGGGGTAAACAAAAATCAAACCACCACCTACACCCTGGAAGATTAACATGGAACCTACAAATCACCCATTTCGAAAGGAAAATGATCTTCCAAACCTCCATGATTAAGTTTCATGTTAATCTTCCAGGTTGTAGCTAAGAATCATCAAACCCTTTGGATATGGCCGTACTCCCAGAATGCAATCCCCCGTGACCACCAGGATGACAAATGACACTTTTAGAGGTGACCGTGATCACTATGAACCTTAACTTCCACTGTTGCTGGGCGGGGGGAAATCACCACCCAAGAAATCATGTTTTTCTTTCTTTGGAATCCCAGGATCAAAGTATCACGACTGACCACTCATCCTCTCAAAGTGCCCATCATTCCAGAAGCTGGAAAAGGGGCTCAAATATAATAGTGTATTATATCAGTATCAAACAAAATCCTATATGTAAGCAACTATAGACAGCTAAACTCTGGTAACATCAACCGTATCTGTATCTTATCAATTCTGCCGGTGACCTTTATTGGATGGTTGTACTCTTGTACTCGTGACCCTTTGCAAAGGTGTTGGTGACATCCAACTATCCCCTGTGACTTTGTCTCCATTTGTTGACCCTACTTTCCTGCCATGACTCTCAGATTTGCCTCAGGAGCTTGGGAAAAAAACATACATATATTCCCCAAATTTGGTGGGTTTTTTTTTCCTTGTGATTTTCATCCCATGGTACAATCCCAATCCCTAAAAAATCACCAACAATCCGACAACAAAAATCCAAGGTTGTCTAGTTGGTGGTTGAACCAACCCATTTGAAAAATATGCTCGTCAAATTATGATCATTTCCCCAGGTAGGGATGAACATAAAAAATATGTTCAGTACGGCACCTCCACGGTGAGGCTCGTCACTGCGCAGGGCGCCTTTGACGTTTTTTTTTGGTGTTGGGGAAATGGGCTGAAAGGGAAAAACAAAACACAATAACCGGGGGAACTAACAAAAAACAGAATCTTCCTCGTGCATTGCTCGAGCAGTTCAAGTGGGCGAAGGATCGCTACTGCATCTGTGCTTCAAGGCCCTTCACAAGCTGAAAAGACTTCGTTTGTCGAGTCTTTGTTAGTATGGGTTTCCATGAGCCAATGTGGCGACATCATAGTCAGCGAATGGCCAATAGTTGGTGAAGGACCACAACGTTCCAATTTTGGTGCAATCCACATAAAAGTGCGCACGATTGCGGACAATTGCACGTTGGGCCCTCTGGCTGTGTGACTTCCTGATCAATATGTCTCCAGCATCTTTTAACACGTCTGGGCTTGCTAGACTGTGCTGAGGCTGTCGCTAGCATGTCTAGAAATGCTTTCGACATGGGTGGAAACCTCTTATAAAAGAACAAACCCTACAGTACTTGCCAAACGCAAGTTATCACTGCGGAAATCCTAGCTGCTGCTCCGAGCCAACATGCATCTTGGGTATGATTTTATTACATCCCCGGATTCAAACCACATTTTGATTTCAATGTTACAATTTACAAATCTTTGGAGGATCCTGGTTCTGATACAGAATCCACATAATGATACAAACATTTCCACATTGGCAACATATACCACTTAAACATACCACTTCTAGTGCAAAATGTCTTCCCTTTTATTCCTCTTACCCTGCTTTCCTTTTTGGCAGAATCCGGGATGACACTTCACCACGGAGGGAAAGGGGAGGTCAGATCCAAGCCTTTGATTAGGGGTCTAACTGTGGCTAACCTCTTCAAAAATGGAGTTTGGTGGTTGATCACCGAACATTTCAGATTTTCAGGTACCTAAAATGGAGGAAACCTCACCTATGTAAGATGTGTGTAAGGAAGTTTTCCCACCCCCAAAATAGCCTTGGTTGGCACCTGAAAGTCTTAGTGATTTGATCTATATATACCACGTGCATCCAGTGTTTTGGGGGTTATGTTCACACTCCAAAACAAGGCCCAAACTCCAATCAAAACAGCCGGGTCATTTGGGTTCAAGGACATGTGTGTATATATGTATGCACGTAACATCTCTGTATAGATATGTGTACATATAAATATTTATTAACCCATGGATTCTTGTTGACCCCTGCACCATAGGTTGGCAAAAACTGCTTGGTGGTTTTACATCTAAACAAAAAATCATCGAACAAACCTTTGATCATGTCTCAAGGAGGTGCCAACCAAGTTGAAATGTTTCTGGTTGGTGGTTGAGCCAAACCATTTGAAAAATATATGCTCCTCAAATTGGATCATGTTCCCCAGGTAAGGTTTAAAACAAAAAAAATAGTGTTTGAAACAAAAAACGCCCAGGAAATGTTTATTCCTCTACTTTTCCACTACGACTTTGTGAGAAAGAATCCAAATCTTACCTCATCAAACTCCATTTATAAGGATTTCTGTAGGAGGATGCATGTTTTCAGTCACCGACATCACCGACAAACTGAGGATTCCAACTCCATCGAAGGTGATGTTCACAAGGCCACCAGATGGATTTGATGCAATGGCCTCCGGTCCACACCGAGGGAATCTCCCAATCTCTGGGAGTATGGCCTTCCAGTCAACCGGGGCCTACGAATTATAAATGAGGTTACAACCCTTATAAAGCAGGGTTCTAAACCATTTATAGGGCCTAGCAGGCATAGCTTCATTTATAACTGGTAGGGGCCCACCTTGTACTTTTGGTTACCCTCTCCAAAGCAGCGTGAATACCATGGTTTTAGGCATGTGACCCCAGTCTTCTATCCACTCTGAACTTTTTTCTTGCCTCTGTAAAAAGCTTAAGAGGCGAAGGGTGAGACCCAACACTATCAGACTTTGACACCTATGAACAACTCCCCCCCCAAAAAAAATAAATGTTTGGAAGATTTCGAAGTGTCCTTTTTTGGGGTCGCTTTCTTTTCTAGGCTGATTTCAGGGATGGTTCTGGCTTCTTTTGGGGCATGGCTCTTTTGGGAGTTGTTAAACGTCGTTGTTTCTCCTAGGGTGATCTCATAAGCCCAGCTCCCTATGGGAGGTCATAAATTTGCCATCCACTTGGAATTTGCCTTTGTTCCATGTGTTCTTAATAAATTTACATTTACATACTCACTCATTAAACATCGCACACATATGCGTTGGATTTGCAAAAAAGATGCTTGGAAAAAGCAATTAAAGTGTAAACCCATATTCTCTCAAATGGTGGTATTTCATGGTGATGAACCCCATGGTAGAAAAAATAAAAACATCACCTCAAACAAATCCAAGTCCCAAACATCAAGCTCTTTTGAAGAGTGACTTCAAATTCAAACCTCCCGGAACGCCTTTTGTGTCCTATTTTTGTTAGGCAACTTTACCCCTTAAAACCAGCAACTATTGCCTTAAAGATAGGGCACTTGGCTTTCCAGGCTCCAAAATTCGAAAACCTTTCATTTGCTCATTCGAAAACCTTTCATTTGCTTTCATTCATCCACCTTGCTGCGATTCTAAACTTTCAAGCTGCTAAAAACACAGCTTTTGTTTTCACCTACTTGGAGGATCATCCCATTTAGTAAAGGGTTAATAACCATGGTTAGTAAGTCTCCTTTCAGTAGGGTTGTTCCCCTAATAAGTGGCCATTCATGGCTTATAAATGGGGGGTTACTAACTACATACCAACTGGGATGATCCTCCAAGTACCCTTTCGGTACCAACTCCTTGGACGGCTTGACCGGTGGTCAAGCCCCGCCGCCAATCCAACCCCCCAACCGCCTCGGTGTTTGCTAGCCTTGGAAGGAAACAAAAATGGTTGGAAATCCTTAACCAAAAAAAAACGTTCATAGCCTTGATTTTTTTGCATAAGATGTTTGGAAAAAAAGACAACAAAAAGATTCTCCCAAATGGTGTTGAAACATGGTGATTTGTTATGGTATAAAGTTTAGAAAAAAAACCTGAAACGAATTCAAGCATCTTGTGGCGAACATAACATGAAAACATGTTTGTTTGCCGGAAGGTGCTGAAAGATGCTTTTTATTAGCACACGTGTGTTGGGGGTTCTTTGGTGGTCTCTCTCTGAGTATCTTTGAGCAAACATGTGCAATTTTTGCGCAAACAACCACACCAAATTTGGGGTCAGCTATATAATTTTGAGACAGACACAAATGGAACCACCAACCATCCACTTGCAACAAGGGAACCGGGTATCTCAATTAACGACCCCCTCAACCCCTCTTCCACAGTTCCCCTCAAAAAATAGTGGCGAACATGTAAAGGAACTATCAACCACTGGGTGCTCCCTTGAGTAAGGAATCATTTCTGCCTATCCTAGTAACTTCTACTTGTGCACAAATTCCTGGGAAATATCTGAATCCCGCATTTGTCTTCACGAAAATCCTCCCAATTGAGTATTCTCAAACCAAACACATCAACAAATTATGTTTCTATCACTACCTTAGGTGAAAATAATAGACAAAAACAACTAATATGATCAGTTTGGTTTGCCTAACGTTGAAAAAAACACATTAAATCATATGTTTCCAAAAATTCATCACAAAAACATCGAACGAAAAAACGCTGGTTGAAATCCCCAAACGTTCATAGTCCTTCCGCATCTTGAGGCACCACACCCAGCGACTCGCACAGTGGCAGAGGTGCCCGCAAATGTCGGAGTCGCCACGGTAAGGCTTTGAATGTCAGGAGTGAGGCCTGGAATCAATAGTTGTTTCTGGTTCCCTTAATGGGTGGTAGGGGATATATAATCACCCAATTGGCAATATATATAAGTGGTATAAATTGCCAATGGGGTGATTATATGCTACCTACCACCTGTTAGGGGAACCAGGAAACTCCGTTGATGGAAAGGAGATGAACAAAATCTTCCTGGAACCTTACCCTATTTGGATGTCCCAGGAAGTAAGTGGGTTATAACCCCAATATACTCCATTATGAGTAGCTTATAACCCATTGATCCTAACCATTTACTAACTTCCTGGAACCGTACCCTAGGGATCCAAATACCTCCTGAAAAGGTGTTTTGGGAATGTTTTTGGGGTCCACATACCTTGTCAGGAGGTGTTTGGATCCCTAGGGTTAGGTCATTGGGGCTCCAGGTATGAATTAGAAATAGACATGTAATTTGCTGAGACTCAGAGCTAGTTAGTAAATAGTTGAGCCACCCCCATATTTTTAGCCATGTTCATGGCCATTTGGAAGGGGAAGCAACCTAGGAATTGGGGATTCAAAGTGTTTTCATTTATTTACTCAACAATTTGGGATCATGAGTTATAGCCTAAATGACCCTAACTTCTCCATTTCAACCCATTTAGCTGAGGATGTTTAACCAAATGAAAAATATATTCCTGGAACCCGAAACATGCACGAATTAAAATGGTTGCTTCAATTGGATGATTCCAAATCTTTACTTGAGCATACTTGGGCTCTGGGTCAACAAGAAATGCTTGACTAATTGATGGGATCAATAGTCAGTATAAAGATAAATGTACTAGTCACATGGATTTGATATCTTAAGGCAGTTTCGGTGTTTGGAAAAGCTTGCGCACTGGTTTCTGCTTGGTTTTTGTTCCTGAGGTTCCACACTGGGCATAAAGTGGAAGACATTCCAAATCCTCAGGAGAAAACAGATGTTTTTTGTTTGATAAAAATGCAGGGAATAAACCCCAGATGGCTCCATGAGATTGGAATATTCTTTATTTCAAGATGGGGGCCCCTGCCAGTTATAACTGGAGTTATGGGGCCCCTATAGATATCTTTGTGTAGAGATTGCCCTTGTTTGTCTGCCTTGTCCCACCCCCACGATTTCCAAAGACAATCTTCACATCCTTCGTCTCTGTCAAGACATTTTTGCACTTGCGGGCGTTGTTCTGGATGGGGTCATCTCCATAGTAGAAGTTCATCCGCTTCAATGTGGTCTTGGTGGGGACAATGCCAAAGAGGTTCAGTGACTGCTTCTTGAAGGCGAGGACGGTCTGCTCGGGGTCATAGGTCATCGCCGAAAATAAATGGCTAAGTGTTCTTATTTCCCCTAGTTATAGGAGCTATAAACCCAGTTATAACTGGTTTGATGGAGCATCTCGGGAACCCTGAAGTTGTGGTCCTGCCTATTCATCTGAGAATCACGATAAAGATACGCTTTAGAAACCTGGGGAGGAATTCCTTTGCTGCCATAGATACCCTCATTCCCAAATCCTGCCTTTCCAAGCACCACCTAAAATGGTAATCGGGGTTATACATACTACCCAATTACATTGGGAAATGGGTAGAAGTTTGATCCCCTAAATGAAATCAACCAAGCACTTTTGTGTTTCATAGCTGAAGTGTAGAAAGTAAAGTTCAGTTCATGGAACGAAAATCCTGAAGCACCGAAAGAATGGTTGAAAAGACATCGACATGCTTGGTTTTTCCTTAAGATGTCTGGAAAAAGTGAAACATATTCTCCCAAATGGTGCCATGGTACAATCCGTAAAGAATCACCTGAAAAAAACAAATCCTAGCATGTTGATGCATGTTGTGATATCAATACCTGGAACCCCAAAAGTTTTGACCTTTTTTTTTGTTGTTTCAAAACTTCGGGCCTTGTGCCTTGAAGGCTTCAACGGGGTTCAACCCACAAAACATGCCGCTGCTGGGACCGCGCACGCCAAGCTGACAGCCGCCCGTGACACGGATTCCGTGCGTCGCTCGTAGTAGCGGCAATCAGAGTAGCCTGGCCACGCAAGGTGGGCCAGTTGGGTTTTCAAGGGTGGGCCCCTACGATTGTTTGTAAATGGAGTTATATAAACTTATTAACCCCTATAAATGGCCTTATAAATATGGCTAACTGGGAGTTAGCCAACCCCTTTAAATGGAGTTTACATATATATAACTTATAACTGGTGACCGGGCCCACCTTGTACTTGGAGGATCAACCAACCTAGCCCTAGCAGGTGGCTAGTTAAGGGAGTGACAGGCCATTCATAACTAGACCAACCCCACTTGGAGGATCATCCCAGGACTTGTAAGTGGTTAGGATCACCCCCCATTTGTAAGCCATGGAAAGGCCATTTGGAAGGGGAACAACCCCACGAATCGGGGACTTACGATCACCCTGGTTACTAACTACTTACTAAATGGGATGATCCTCCAAGTACTTGAAAGGGGGCGAAAAAAAAAAACAGAATGGTTACTAACCACTTACTTAGGCAGGCCCGGGAAAAGTGACCCTTTATGGGATGGTGAAGTGACTCGAAATCAAACGTTTGACCTCCAACTGGTGAATTAGAAGTATAGAAACAACAAATTCGCTTGGAGGAATCATCGCATTTTTTGAAAAGTGCCATGAGAACCCACTGTGATATTCAAAATTTTAGGCTTATTTGTTTCCCCATATTTTTCCCTATAGGCTTCCAAACACCTTAAGTGTGTTAAAGGAATCATCCCAGTTAGATCGGAAGTGCCTATGGGAACCCACCACCTTCAATCCTATATGACCTGAACAGATTTGAGATTTTTCGACCCATCAATCCTACGCCCCTTGGGTCCGGGGTCGACCATCCCTGCTTTCCCGACATCTGGATGGTCGGTGGTGTCAGATTGACACCCACTTGGATGTCCCAGGAAGTTAGTAAATGGTTAGGATCAATGGGTTACAACCTACTTATAAATGGGGTAAACTGGGGTTATAACCCACTTACTAACCATTTACTAACTTCCTGGGACATCCAAGCAATGTCGATGCCGACGCACCGAGTGCTAGGCTACCAGTGCTTGCCCTTTCTGCTTCCGAATGTCTTTGCATCCATGCACCCGCTCAATGGCTGGGTTTGACGCGGAACTGCGTCGGTTTGTACTCCCAACGTCTGTAGGGCAGCTCTCATTTCCGGCGACATTGCATCGCCGTACTGAGCTATGAATCTGCCCAAAACCTTACCCTGGAAGTCAAGCCGACCATTCAAAAAATAGTCCCATGGAATTGTTAATTATAAATCCCTACTAAAATAATGGTCGAACTTCCAAAAGACTATTGATTTTATGGTCTTTGGACTTCCAGGGCACACACCCCCGAAAACTAACGAATGTCCCCTAAAAATGCTGCAAAAACGACTATTTCAATAGGAAGTATACATCTTCCAATCATTGATTTTCAGGGGACGACATGTTAGTTTTCGGGGGAGAAGGTCCCAATACGCTTTAAACCTTTAGCACTCCGAGGCAGTACTGGTTCCCTGGAAGGGATTATATAACCACCATCCAAAAATTGGTGGTTCCTGGTGCCCTCGAAGTTCAAAGACTATTAAAAAAGTTAGTTTTCACCAAACAGTTGTTTTCTTTTTCCAAGAAATCTCCAACAGGACCTACTGAACGGACCCCGAAAAAACCTGAGTATCCACGAACTCTAGCAACTTAGTTAGGGGTCCGTTGGGATTCGGTCCCCTTCAATTTTTGATGGACTTTTAGTAGGAAGTTTAATCATCCAACATTTTGGGGATGACGATTCTTTTAATGGTCGGCTGGACTTCCTGCGAATTTGCACGATGATAAACCCCTTACCCTCTGGTAAACTAATGGTAGACTAATATATAGCAATGGAATAGCCCCATGTTTACTACGAAATACATCTTCAAAGGGTGCTATCTTAGACTACGGGAGAATGCACTATTAAAACACAAATGCTTGAAGCTCCTGAAACCAACCCTATGCAAAAAACATGGTGGCTGAGTAGGACTTTAACAAACATCTCCGACTTCAACTAATGGTTAATTTTAATTGATGGTTTGGGTTGGTGGTTTGGGATTCGAATCGGGTGCCATTTAAGTAACAATTCCTTTCATAAGGGGATCCTTAGAATCCCAAACCAGCAACCCGAACCAATAATAAATCATTAGCTAAGCAGTCTATAATGACATAATCAACAAATAATCCAGGTGAATGTCATGCTTTTATGTTTTTATTTGGGGGAGGATTTTTCATGATTGGGTAAAATAATCTAAGTGGGGGCAACAACAAAAAATACATCCAACCAACCCAACCAACCCTCACGGCAGGCCGCCACCGGCAAGGCCCCCGGCGCCTTGGTCCTTGCAGCCTGAACACTTGCTGAAGCTGGTCTTCGACAAGAAGCACGTTTGATACCTGGCCGACTTTTTCTAGTTGGTGGTTTCCTTCAACCCATCTGAAAAATATTCGTCAAAATGGGTTCATCTTCCCCAATTTTCGGGGTGAACATAAAAAATATGTGAATTGCCACCACCTAGTTTTGTAGCAAAAAGTGAGTTTGAACTCTGCAGAGAGCCCATGGGCCCAAAACTTGGCAAGCCTTAGGGACCTCCCCGGGACTAAAAGTTTGTTAAACTTTTAGGTGGGGCCCACAGGTAAAATCCCACGAATTCAACTCGAAGGGGCGTTCAGGGAATAAGGCTAAACACCTAAGATGTGCCAAGAAAATGTATGGTTTTTGTGAATCTACCTATATAGTTATTAAGTTATTCCTTATAAACGTGCGTCCTAAATGTAGAGATATGAGGAAAAAACATAGCATGTACATTGAATGTCTGGGCGTTTGGGAAATTTCTACTTCAAAATCATGGGATCCCAGGATCCCTGGTGGTTTAAAGATTCCAAAATCCTACGAAAAAAACGAGTCAAACCCCTCTTGTCTGGAGGGTCCAATGATTCTCAGGGTTCTATTCTAAAATGACAAATAAATCTCTGCAGTGAATATAGGAAACATAACATGTGAAGCATATCATGTCAGTTTCACTGCTCCTTGTGGTTGGAAAAATCGTGCATAAATTTCATAAAGGGATATTTTTCAGGTCTCCCAAAAAAACACCCCGCCAACAAAAAACTACCGCAAAAAGGCCCTTCAGTTGAAAAATAACAAGTTGCTGCACTTGGAGGATCATCCCAGTTAGAAAGTGGTTAATAACCATGGTTAATAAGTCCCCTAAGTAAGGTTATTCCCATTCCAAATGGCCTAAATGGCTTATAAATGGGGGTTACTAACCACTTACTAAATGGGATGGTCCTCCAAGTAGATCTACTAGCCGTTCAAAGGGGGGGAGGGTCGTATGCCGACTGAGAAGTTCCCCCATTTTTTTCACAGGGGGGAAGCATCGGGAAAGCGAGAAAGAGTCAATCCTTGCATATCGTGTATCCAACAAGGCCCCGATCACCTCTGCCAACCTGCCAAAATGTTCTTTGCATCCCTGAGAAATACATTAGGTCCTGCTACTAAGCACTGGAAAACCAGTGGATACTTCGTGTTACATGGGAGAGAGTCCAACCCCGCCAAAACGTTCCAAACCTTCCGGAACAGTTTTGCACAAACTTCTCGCCTGGCGCGGAAGTCGAAAGACTTGCAATAGAGATTGGAGAGGCACCGCAAGGCGCATTCTTCCTGGCTCGAGCGAGTCAATAAGGACCCTTTACTAACCTACCTTTTGGTATCTGTGCCATGTATTTTGACCTTAAGGCAAACCAAATGTCGGTTTAGTGGGTAGCACTGTGGGCGGGCAAACTAGCGGCTAGTTGGATGAGTAAATACAGACCATACATTGAGTGTCTCGGCATGTAAGGATTAGTTGGAATAATTCGGAAGTTGACGTTCAAACGTCACCATTCATCGGTGGCAAGTTCAAGAGTTGGCAAACACCTTCCCTGAAGCCTTGCAGCGTCGTCATCCTGACAAAGGAATTCTGAATGGCGTTGGTGAACACCATTGGGTCTGTTACTGCTGCATGCATCAACTGAGCAAATCTCAGTTCAAAGCTCAAGTAGCTCATGGAGGCATTTGGTGCTCTGCCCAGGGAGCGTTTGATGATCGAGTGGACACCCTCAGTGCTTCTTTCAACCACTCGCACCTTATCTTTGGGTCGGCCAAAGGAACTTGATATATTTTTAGGTACATATTTCCTGGATCCTTAGGGTGGTATAGTCATGTATAGTCCAGGTGATGGAGGTCGAAATCCAACCCAACTTGATCCCATTTCTATAGATTCTCCCCAAATTATAATATTTCACTTAGAGGTTCAGGATACTTAGTAAGTGGATAGTAACTAGGGTTATAACCTCTATAAGTGGGTTATATGTCCCCTAACTAGGGTTATAAACCGACATATAACCAGTTACTAAGTATCCTGAACCTCTAAGCACCAACATGAAATAAGGGGATGTCCCTTCCTCAGCTACCTTTTGGGGACCCAGGTCGTGTGAGGTCGCTCTAATTTAACCAGAATAGATGGAAGCAGAGGTCGTCACGTACGTGTATCACACAACCTGTGTGGATTTGGAGTCACCTAGAGGTACGAACAAACCATCCCAACAAAGGTCACCAGCAGCATTGCCAGGTGTATTTTTTCAGTATGTCTTCAATAGATTTCCTCATTATCTTCTGAACAATAGTTCAGAGAAAATATCACTTGGATGCGCTGCTAAAAATCAAAATATTTCGGAAAATCCAAGCAAATACTTGGACTTGCTCGTTTGATGCTTGGAACAAATTGGAACAAGTTCCACAAATATTCTCCCAAATGGGGCAAATGGTGTTTTTTTGTCGCGTAAAATATCACCACAAACGATTACTGTAGATGGATTTTATTATACATCCAAGCATTTCGGAAAATCCAAACATACTGTTGATGGCTGAAATCCTGAACCAGTTGATAGGTAGTTTATCCCATTATTTACAAGGTTTTAACCATCCCAAGTGGTGCAGGATTTCTTCCATCAACAGTATTAATAGGCATAACACTTCCTCATCTCTTAGTGACTCTCAAATCCTGAGTACGATCTACATCCCCAGCTCAGCTCAATTTCTGGAATGAATTTCATAATGAACAAAGAAAGGGAAAAATGAAGGTTGTTTCGAGCCCGAGAAATATATGGGTGACCCCCTGAAAATGAAGGTCAAGTGGGTTTTTTTCCATGGTGCAAATTCAACACCCAAAAAAATAACTCCACTTAGAGGTTCAGGATACTGGATGTAACTGGTTATATGTAGGTTTATAAGCCTAGTTAGGGGACATATAACCCACTTATAGGGGTTATTTCACCCTGGTTACTATCCACGTATCCTAAGTATCCTGAACCTCTAAGCACACAACACTTAAACAAAGAAACTCCCGAAAAAGAAACTCCAGCCTCACTCATGCAGTTGTAAGTCTTCCAATCATCATTGCGCCTCGATTCTTTTAGAAGACATTGTATCTCCCACAGGGTCCATGTACGCAACAAAAGAAATGTATACATACATGTTGGTTTATTGGTATCATGATAAGTGCAGGGAAAAAAAAATATATATATATACAATACACGGATCATGTATGACCATCTAGGTCCCAGTACTTTTTGATATATAGAACTCAATTCAGCAATCCTTCATCTACCACAAGCTTTTCAAAAAGGTCATTTTCCTGCCTATTCTCCTACCTTTCCCTGAGTCGTTGGAGTGAGCCCTTGATTTTTTTTGAATTTGGCTAGAAACCCAACCGTTTTGCCCCCTTCGCAAAGAGGAACTACCCTGAAAATCCAGGTGTGTCCTAAGAAAGGGATTAACCCGAACCAATCCTATTGTGGGGATGGGATGTTTAGACCATCAAACCCTACTCATAGGGAAGGAAGGGTATGGATCCCTGGGGATTGTTTGAAAACAGTGGTTGCAAATTGAATACATTAATGTACCCCTGATTAAAAGCATCAGTAAAAGAACGTTGAAAAGTTGAACAAACACATCTAGCTACTAGTTGGTGGTTGAACCAACCCATTTGAAAAATTATGCTCGTCAAATTGGATCATTTCCCCAGGGATCGGGAGAAAACTCAAAAAACATGTTGTTTCAACCTTCACATCATTTACATCATGTATATCATCATGTTGATCATCCCACGGGTTCAAAATCACGGGGTTCTGGGGGTTCCATCTCCTCACCGAGTTTTCCGGGAAAAAACGATCTTTGACATGAGCTTGGCAACCCTTAAGGAAAACCCTGGACTAAAAGTGAAACTTTTAGTGGAAGTTACAGGTAAAATCCCACGATGAACTCTACGGGGCGTTCAGGGAATAAGGCGATCACCTAAGATGTGCCAAGTTATAACTGCATGGGTTTTTACCGGGCTTCACCTTTGCAAGGGGCGTTTGTCATGTGCACTCTTTCGTTCCATGGGTCCCCCCGCTTCAAACATCCCGTCGCCGATTCCCCGAAGGCCGACAAGGGATTCTTCGAGACCTGTTAAGCGTCCCGGGCAGAGTTGAGCACCAGCTGATAGGTAGGTTATGTGGATTTCTATAGGTGTTAATATACCATTTTCAACCAAGCCAAATGGAATATGGCTTGGGGTAGTGGAATGGGATGTCCTACTTCCAACCTGACTTACTAACGTCAGACTGTTGGGCCACGACTGCTCTTTATAATGAAAATAAGAGTGCCCCGTCCTCACAAATCAATTTCTATCAGACTCGACCACTTCACAAATCTGACTCTTTTTCAACATCAAAAAACAACACAGTACAAAATTTGAGTCTTCCAATCTCCTGCAGTCAGGTCTTCACTGTTTTTTTCAGAGAAAGTCGGTTAGGTAGGGTCAGTTCATTCTCAATTGAACTTTCCATACCACTAAAGCCACCGCCCAACTATCAACTGTGCAACATGCCTCCAAGTAGGATGATCATCCCATGACTTGATAAGTGCTTAGGATCACCCCAATTTATAAGCCACTTAGGCCACTCGGAAAGGGGAACAGCCCTACTCAGGAGACTTAGTAACCATGGAGCTTAACCACACGTATCCTAACTGGGATGATCCTCCAAGTAGTTGAATAACCCTAGGTTTTTGGGATCTGGTATCCCTACCTGACATTTTTTTTTTACAACAGAAATAGGGAGAAAACTTAAACAAAATGAAGTTCCTGGCAATTCTGCTGGTGACCTTTTTGGGATGGTGAGTTCACGTGACCCTTTTCAATGGTGAATCGTGACCTCCAACGATCGGGGATGAAAAGGTCACGGCTTGAATCACCTGGTTAATCAAGTTTCATGGGGTGTGAAACAAATCGCTTTTTCACCATCACCACAATCATCTAGCTTTTGGTGTCACAGATCTCACAACCAAAACGAACCAAAAAGGACCAACCTGATCCATTGGAACCTCAATGAGAATGCATATACAGTATAAAGTGGAACCGTCAAAAAACCCAAACTTTCTCGTCCCCCCCCTAGAAGTTCATATAGACTCACAAGACCAAAAGAATTGTTAACTAATCTTCAAATCCAGTCCTATAAGGCCGGTCCGTTACCAGTTATAAGTAAGGGGTTGTAACTTCATTCATAGGGGAGAAATAACCCCAGTTACGATCAAGTTACGCAACTTATAACTCCCTTTATAGGGGATAAAATATATAAAATGATAAAATACCTCCATTTATGACGATCCTAACGTCCCCCATGAAGGCAACACGTTTACACCCTGATCTTTGTCACATCATGGATGGCAGGTGAGCACCGTGCCCATGAAATCCCGATTACTGAACAAAGATTGAAACTTATTGGTTTCAAAGCAGTATCATTCCAAAACACCAGTCCACCTCAGAACTATGACTATGAAATGTCTCATTAAACACCACCAGGTAAGAGGTAAGAAGCAATGATCCATTCCTAACTGTAGATAGACTTTCAAGGGGTAATGAAACATGAGTCCCTAAAAACAAATGAACAGGTTTTCATATTTGCTCAGTCCCTGCGAGCCAAATTGCTAGACTCCTGCAACTCATGGGGCGTGAGCAGTCCAGATGAGACAGCATCGATCAGCTCAGGAGTCGCCAGCCCATAGGACACATCTGGGATCACATGGCATGCGAGGCTCAGAAGACAAGCTTCTTTCACTGCTGCATCGCAGAACCCTCCAAGCAATAAGACTGCCACTACGCGAGACATAATCTCCGTAGCGCTCAGTGGAATCAAATCAAGGTTCCTGGCGGAGGCGACATTAAAATTTTGAGCAGTCTGTCAGAGTCAAGCTTGAACAGGACGAGGGGCAGGGCCTCTTCTGCAAGGTACAAATTGCCCTGTCCCCGTGCGGCATATGGCCATTCAGATCATCCACATGCAGGTGGTATAGTCGATGGCCAAGGTACTGTGCTCCAGATGAGGGCACCTCAGAAGCTGTCAAATATTGTGCACTTCCTTCTGTACTTTCCTGCTCCTCTTGTCGCCACGTCATAGGGTCTGGCATGGAGCCCTGCTGCACTTGGTACGCATCTCAAGTTCATCTTTTGGAGCTTTTGGGGTAAGATGCGATTGAGGGCTCGCATGTGCGAGGCTCTTGAGATGGTACCCTTTTTCTGGACAACCTTCTGATCGGTGTAGCGCAGGCAACAGAATGTGCCGTACGCGGTGGCCTGAGAGTGTGCTGTGGCGCCACTGCAAAACAGTCCTTGATTCTCTACAAGAACGCCACCTCCTACTGATAGTAGGCCTCCAAAAACATGAGTCGCTGCATAGGATGCCTTTGCCTGTTCGCTGAGAGGCCGCTCAGCTGCACACTTCTCAAGACCAACGCCATAGAGATACTCTGACACACATGTTGTGAACACGGGCTTTGAGATTGGACCCACGTTCAAATCACTCCCTACATACTCCCTACTGTGTCTGTGGTCAGCAGATTGAACACAACATTGTGGGATTCGCCAAAGATAAGGTCACCTGCCATTTGGGGTGAAAACTGATGTGAGGTCGCTATAATTTGACGCACCCATCTCGGATTAACTGATTATATGTGTTTCTTTTCGTTGGTCACTGCTCTGTTCGGTGATTTTTGTTGATCCAACCTCCACATCCCAAAGCATGATCTCCAAGGAATGCCGCGTACTACTCGCACTGGTGTCCGTCACTGAATCCTTCGTTGCGGCCGTTCTTGTTAAATTTGGCAGAGCTTTTATTGGGGGTGCTTGATAAAACATGTAAACAAGGTTGAGTATGTGGTGAAAGCTGGTCAACCTTAAAAAAAAAAAGAATCCAAACTTTTGCCTTGTGTGTATTTATATGTGATATATATATATACATAATATGTATATACCCTCCGGTAATCTAACATAGCCATGGAAAATCCACCATTTGTAAATGAGTTTCCTATTGGAAAAGGGAATTTTCCATCGCTATGTTAGATTACCGGAGTGTATAGATAATAGATATACTTGAACTTTCCACCCATTGTGTTCTTCAAATTATGGGCACTACTAAAAATACGAAAAATGTATCTATCATCCATCCATTCACTTAGCATCTTCGCCTTAAGCTCGGGACAATGGCAAAAACACAAACAATGAAAAAAAATCTGGCAAATACATGGAGCAACGCAACAAAACCCTTCTGAGCTTCCATTTACTGATTGCTTCAGTAGGGGTCCTTTTAATGGCTTATTGTAGTCCTTGTATACCTGGATAATATACTTAGAGGTTCAGGATACTTAGGATACGTGGATAGTAACCAGGGTGAAAAAACCTCTATAATCGGGTTCTATGTCCCCTAACTAGGGTTATAACCAGTTAGTAAGTATCCTGAACCTCTAAGTAGGGGATTTGTTGGGGATGGCATACTGCCCAGTTATGTAGGGATTACAATAAACCATTATAATCATAAGGATCGCTATTAAACAACCATGTATTATATTGGAAATAAGGATAAGAGGATCCCTATTGTATGAAATACATCCCTATTATATGAAATACATCCCTATTATATGAAATACATCCCTATTATATGAAGTACATCCCTATTATATGAAGTACATCCCTATTATAAGGATCCCTATTATAATTAATGTATATTGGAAAGTAAGAGGTTTTGTTTACTGTTTCGCTCTCATCACTTTTGATCCTGGGTGAGACCTTCTGGCTCAGTCAGAAGGCCCACATTGGTCCACATGGACGTGGGAGAAGGACGCCTATAGGATGTACAATATTGTCTTGGCAACCCTTAGGGAAAACCCTGGACTAAAAGTTAAACATTTAGTGGGGTTATATGTAAAATCCCACGATCAACTCTAAGGGGCTAAGGGAATAAGGCTAAACTAAGATGTGCCAAGGTGTTTAGTAAGCTTATATACTACTGTTGATGGAAGAAATGCTGCACCACCTTGGATATGTAAAACCCTGTGAATAATGGGATATTTACTATATCAACTGGTGCAGGATTTCAGCCATCAACAGTATCATCCCCAAAACCCCTTCCCAAAACACTCAATTGAAATGTTGATTTGCCTATATGAACGGTTGGTTGATCTTTATGGGACTACTATGAGGAAATTAAATAGATTTATGTGGCTTACAAAAAGAAACAAACGAACCCTAGCAGCAACAACCCTGGGAATTTTGACAAATAGAAGCATCAACAGCATCCAAGGGAGACAACATGATGATTCATCATGGGTGCACAAAGAAGCTATTTTTTGATACCAAGGTGCAACCCTACAAGGTAGGCCCCCTACCAGTCATGAATGGAGTTACAGTTATAACCCCTATATATAAATGGCCTGAAATCAATGGGTTTCAGTGGGGTAAACAAAAATAACCCTACTTATAGAGTTGTTTCACCTCATGTCTACTGAAACTTGTTTTCGGACCCACTTTGTAATTCACCACTGAGGCAATCCCCAAAACATCCAGCGTCATTTTCTCTCCTGATCGAAGTTTTTGAAATTCATCATACCTCCAGCGGAACGTGGCGGCAGTGTGAGATAACAAATCCCTGGAATCTTCGATCTTTTTCCAGGACAACAAATGAGTTCACTGTACTTACCCTAGACGTCCAGATACATCCTCAGAACGTGTTTGAAATATGTTTTGGGGGTCCAAAAACCTTCTCAGGAGGTGTTTGGATGTCTAGGGTTACTACCTAGTCTTCCAGTCATACCGCACGTGAGGATCTGTGTGAGTTTGGATTTCCTCTCACATCTCCTGAGGCCTTTCAGGCCCTTTCGGGGTTCCAAACTCACTCACACCTCCTCACCAGGTATGACTGTACAATCTGTACATGAATGATGACTAGTCAACCTACCCCCCCCCCCACTGGACCACCCTAGAAAAAAGGCCTTATTGACCCCTTATTAAACTATTGGTTTCCCTTAATGAGGCCTTATGAAACCCTTATTTCTGACACCAATCTCCATTCCAAAAGTACAAAAAACCCCGCCCGTCGCCAGGTATGACGAAAAGAGGATGGCGACAAGGAAGATTCGAGTGAGAAGACTATGGGGGCGCATGGAGGTTGTTCACGAAAAATCTAAGCAGGAAACCTATCCTAAAAAGACCAAAAAAACATGTCTGAAACGGAAACATGTCATCACACCATATCTTTGAATCCATACCCTGATCTATTCAAAACAAATCGCCTTAGAACTGAATACACCCCTGAAAATTAACATGGAACACAATAGTGGAGGTTTGGAAGATGACCTTCCTTTTACAACAGGCGATTTTTAGCTTCGATCCATGTTAAATTTCCAGGGTGTACATTCTCAGATCATCTTTTCCAATCCGATCCTCGGCAAATTTACCAGGTATCGGTACCCTTCCAACATCCTCCAAGTACCTAGTGAGAAGGTTTTTGGGACCCCTAAATGCCTCTTCTCAAAAGATGTTTGTGGGTTCAAACACCTACTCACAAAGATATTCGGAAGACAAGGTTATAGCTTGACTCCTGCCTAAACACTGGAAAACCAGTGGATTCCGTGAAGGTTAAAAACAGCTTCCCTCCATAAAAATGAATCATAAGATTCTTTACCCACTGTGAACCATGGTTTTGCCAACCTATATAGTACCCAAAAAGCGACTCATATGTTGGACGATTTGACTGCCTAATGAAATATCTAAAATCAAAACGTGGCAGGAAATAGAACGCACCGTCACTTATCTCGAAGATCCGTGAGCACATTCCTGCTCCCTCCCAATGACTGGGTGCTATCTCAATGGTTTTCCAGCGTTTTATGATTGGGCATGTTCTTGCCTAAGATGTATGGCCACTAACAGAAATTCACTTCACCCCCTTCAGAAATTATGCTAATCCAATGTTTTTAGTACCCATGAACAGATTTTTTGGGTGCGTACCCTCATGTTCATTTCTGGCCCGCTTATTCCAGCGCTTTGCACAAGAGTACCCTTTGTTTTTTCCCATCCAATCCACACCACGCGTTTCTTGCACCACAATTGTCAGTGGCCAAGTAAAAACTTCCACAAACGTAGAATCAGCCCTCCACCAGATAAGTGGCCTCAGTTTTTTTGTGGTTCTGTTGGTTTTGGTGTGTCATCATGATGAGATACACATATCATATTCAATATATATATATATAAATATATTTATACCAATACAGTATTTCAGTATTTCATCCTGTATTATATATATGTTTGTTTGCCTATCTATCTATCTATCTATCCATCTATCTAGCTATCTATAGAATCTATCTATCAGTCTATCTATCTATCTATCTATCTACCTATTTTTCTTTCTATCTATCTATCTACCTATTTTTCTTTCTATCTATCTATCTATCTATCTATCTATCTATCTTATCTATCTTATCTATTTATCTATCATTCTATCTATCTATCTGTCTGTCTGTCTGTCTGTCTATCTATCTATNCTATCTATCTACCTACCTACCTATCTATCTATCTATCTATCTCTCTCTCTCTCTCTATCTATCTATCTATCTATCTACCTATCTATCTATCTATCTATCTATATATATATCATTCTATCAATCTATCTATCTATCTATCTGTCTATATCAAACTAGCAGAGCAAATCTGTATATTCACATGGGTAATTACAAGTAGTACTGCCCGGGCAAGCAGGGGGCAGAAATTTCAACCAGGGAAGTGCCAGTCTAAAGAAAGAATTTGCTCCTTTAATGATCATATTATGAAAAGAAGTACTGCTCCCTTTTTCTTAAAAACCTGTTCCAAACTTAGTCCACTTCTGCACTCACAAACAAGAGATGGCATGGTGCCATGTTAGAATCGTCAAAAACAGATTCTTTACAAACAGTCCAAGGTTCGAATGTTGTCGTCCAAACATCATTGATTCACTTGTCGTCTTTGCCGCGAGATTTTCCTGGGTGAGACCAAGATTCTCAGGGTAACAAATTAAAAACCAAATTAAACATACACCCCTGTTCCAATGTCAAATGCTTTACTGATTTGTGGGTAATAGTTCCACACCTTGTCACGTCTAAGTAGTGGTTGCTGTAATACAATAGTAAGGATGCAAAAACAAAAACAAATAATAGTTAAGTCAATGTGAGCTTCCAATGCGCCCAGCTGAATTGCGATGCTTTTTCATGAAAGTCCTGCGAAAACATCGACGCTTCTTTCTGCTAGCTGCTGCTGCCTTCTTCCTGTTCCAGGCATCCATTTTCTCAATAACTTTAAAGAGACACCGAGCAATTTTTTCAGGCAGTAGGTATTCTCCATCAAAACGGTCAAATAATGCCATCAGCGATGATGCAGCAGCGCGACAAAGCCTTTCAGCTGCTCTTTGTTGTTGATGATTCAAGCCACAAAACCAATGCTCTGCGGAGAAAAGAAGCAGTTTGAGCTCTCCTTCCACATCCAATGACTCTTCAAGCACTCCTGAGAAAGTATGCCAAAGGGGTGTTTCGCGATTCAGTAAGAACTTGTCATCATCCATGAGCGCTGCCCCCATAAGCTGGACCACAATTGCCTGGAACTCTGTCGCATACTGGCGGAGAACTGGTGTCCGCAAAGGCATTAGGCCAGCACATGCCTCTCTGTACTTCAAGAACTCAAGCAAGCTAGCGAAAGCAGCAAGTGCAAAATTCAAACAAGAGGGAACATCGAGCAGCTCAAAAGCGAACTGCTTTTTCATCTCATCCAGGCCGTGCCACATCAAAAATGACATGGCTGCTGTGCTTCTAGCTAGATTTCACCTTTGAGCAGTCTGCTATCGTCACTGATGAATGATTTGGTTTGACACATTTTCAAACAAAAGCGAACTTCTATCCAAAAAAAAAGTGAACTTCTATTATCCACATGTGAACTTGTGAACTTCATTTCAAATGTCCACTTGTCCAATGTGAACTTCTATCAATGGTGTAAGTGTAACTGTCACCGATATTATCCACTGCAATAGCGATTCTGCATTGCCGCAAATTATTCATTGTTTTCCAAGACACTCAACGATTGTTTGAACAGAGGGTTATCCCCTGTACAGCACCCCTTGGAACCTTGAAAGCCCCCACACGCCTCTAACAGCAACCAGTCCACCCATACAGTAGTGTATTGTTTTGTTTATTCTATTTCTTGCATTCCTGCCATCTGGTATTCTGCGTGCAGTAAAAGGTTTGAACAAAGCTTCTGAATCTGCAACATGTGGAAGACTGGTGGCTAGTAAATGCATGTGCCGTTCCACCCCTGCCACAACTAAATGTGACCTACAAACATATCATTCTACAGGTGACCAATTTCAAGCCACCACAAAAAAACCAACTTCTCACTTCTTCACGCGTTTTCCACTTGGTACATCTGCATCGCTTTTGCCATGCCACTCCCAAAGCCAAGCAACAACTTGACTTACTGCCTGCGCTTCAGATAGTTGAGCCCGCCCACCAATCGATTCGCCTGGGCCTGCAAAGGATCGCGAATGGGTTTTGTGTCCACGATGAGAATGGCCATCAGGAAGTTTCCTCAGACTGATTCTTTTCGGAAGGATTTTAAAGTTTATCCAGCATCTCAAGAAATCCAGGAGTCTGACTGACACAAAAAAAGCACTACTACCCAACCAACTTCTGAATCATAAAACATTGATAAACTGTAGTTACTGTTACCTCCAATCAAAATTAGATGACAAACAACTCACCATTCGACTCTTCGCTAGTTTTCCACAGAACATTCACATTTCAGACTGTTCTTTTGAATACAGATCTTCTTAGATTATTTAAAGTGCTTGTCTAGAATATGACTTTGATCTAGATAGAGGGTTCTGGAACCTGTATTTCAGGCAAAGGTCCCAAGCACAGAAGGACTAGCTGCCACAGGCCGTCTGACCGACAAAGAACATCCTGCAGGAATTGGAATTGAAGACACATCTGGCATCTTCTCCTTTTCAAGCTGAGTCCACGTCGAGGGGTCAGGTGCCGAAGTGCTCCCTGAACTTGCTGACGAAGGATGTGTAGCAACTCCCTTCCTGGTATGCTTGTGCTCATGATCCCTTGATGATGATGGTGATGATGGTGGAACAAATGCCTTCCTGGAAAATGATGTTGATGATGATGATGATGGTGATAATAATGGTGGTGATGGTGGCATGATTCTCTGTGATTTGATGACACCTTGGGTGGTGATGATTTGAATGCTACTGCTTTTTGAGTTACTACAAATGAGGAAAACCACTGGAAAACCACCACCAATATTCAACTAAAGAAACCAGGTTGACTCAAACAAATAACCAGGGTTCTCCGCATCTTGCTTCTCATCCTCATTCACCTTGCTGTCCTTGGTCATGTTCATCTTCGCTTCTTTGGCTTTCTGGTCCTTCGCGTTCAACTTGTCCAAGATGTGTGCAAGAATTTCTGCTTCAGACCGCAATTCACTAGTAATTTCTTGGTCTTCTGCGTCATCGTCCTCCTCGTCATCATTGTCTTGAGTGTTGTTCTTGGACTTGCGGGTTGGGAACTTGGCCAATATTGCCGCAATTTGATCCTCTGTGTAGGCTAAATGTTTCAAAAGCTTCTCCACTCGCAACTTGTTTGTCATATGAGATCCTGCAGTGATCCTGTAGTGGGCCAGTAGCTGTTTCAGAACCTCTGTGGAGAGACCTTGGTTGGTGAGTTCCAAACAATTCATGAATGACATGTAAAAAGGAATCAGATAGCAATCAGTACCAGTACAAATCAGCCCAGCACTTGACCTGATTTTCGGGGGGAATAATAAACAAAAAGACCATATCGTATGCAGTCTATTAAATTCAAATACATCTTTGCATGTTTCACAGCAGGGTGACTGTGAGCATAGTTCTCCAATGCCCAGTTCACAACATGCACTGCTTGCTCCAGTTTCAAAACGATGCCATTCTCAAAGCAACTTTGAATCTTGAATGGGAGCACATTCACGTCCATGATCTGACCCAAAACAAGCTCCTGACAAGTAGTTGGATGATAGTCATCAGTCAGTTTCTATTAATAAACCTCTTGGAAACCACTACTACGTCGTCCAAATTGGAGGTACCAATCATAAAAACAAATTCATGGAACAACGACATAAACAATAGACCACCATTGTCATTGGCCTTAGATGTTGTTTAGTCTAGCCCCTTGTTAAGTATATTTTTCTTTCTTTACCAAATCTGTTGGTTGGGCTTCATGCAAACTTTCGTCCACTGGCAGACCTGCATCCTCCATTCATCCACTGCAATTGTGGCAGTACTGTCGCCAGTCAAAGTGAGAGGCCATACACGCACATGGACATAGGGGGCATCGACCACCAAAAAAACTGCTTTTGTTGAAGCTTCACCAGGGAGTTGAATAACCTGTGGAAACAAACAAACAAACAAACAAACAAACAAACAAAGACTCATTGTCCTGTCCTAGTGCTGTATCTTCTTGACTGGCGGTTCTTTGCAAAACTACCCAAATAAAGAAATAACCACTTAATCTCTTTGAAATTGTACTTTATTTTGGATTCGCTGATTGATGATCCCTCCCCTTTTGGATCCTTGTGTTTGGGTTGGTGGGCCTATGAAATGTATATCACTGAACTTTGATGTGTACCTTAGCCTGCTTTTTTTTTCAAGGTGATTTTGTACATACTTTCAATGTTGGCATTTTAAAAAAAACTCGTCAAAACTGATTAGTAGTAGACTATATGATATGATATTTGGAATGATATAAGCAATGTGAAACAACAAATCATATCATCATATTTCTTTCTTGCTTGGACAATTATGACATGTAGTACAGTTAAAAAGCATGATGAAAACAAGGCAGAACACACAATGACTCTTTCAGGTAGGTCACAGTTGCAGATCGAACCATTTGTGCTGCCCAAAAGTTCTGAATGGAACCATCTGCCTTCTTCAAAGCTAACCAAAGGTTCAAACCACGTCTGGTCAGAAAGTGTGGAGCTGGAGTGCTCAACTTGCTCCAGGCATTAAAGCGAGGGAGGCCAGTCTCACTGCCAGTTGCCCTGGATGAATCAAAGATCGCCTTCTTCAAAAATGAGTTAGGCGTCACTGAATGCACATCGCTGGCACGAGGCTCCACAATCTCAAAATCTGCATATCTGTTGTTCACAGCTTTCACAGCCACAGCCTGCAACTGCTCAACTGAAGTGGACTTGTTTGTGCTGTGGCGAGTTTCTCCAGACCTCAGCTCTTTGAAGACCTTGTCGCATCCAAGTGTAGACATAGGATTTGGCACCCAAGCCCTTACAAGTTCACGAATCTCCTCCAACACCTTTGGCTCCGCAGAAAAATCTCGTTCTTCGCAAAAAGTCATCACTTCACGATATGCATACCAACGCAGTTGGTTGATTTGCTTCACTGGCCATTTCTGGTGGAGTTTCGGCGTCTCAGCCTCCAACTTCATCAAGAAGCGCCATTCTTCTTTCATGGTGGCCAGGGTGCTGGTCACAGTGTTTTCATCCTTGACCAAAAGCTTGTGAAAGCCCCATGGGTACGACTCAAACAGCAAGGCAAATTCCAGGAACCTTTTGACAGTACAGGTTGCGTACTGAAAATGTACCAGCAACACATTGTGTTCCTCATCCTCGTTGAAGCCACCAGCCAAGATGTCTGCAATTGAAGATGGGCTGAAAGCTGACTGGAAGGTTCTCAAACATAGTGTTGTCCACTTTGTTGCAATGAAATGGAGGACCTTGAGGTAGCCTTCCTGTTCTTGATCCAACCGCACCTGCCCAAGGTGAGAATGACACAGAATGGACCCAATGCTGAGAATAAGATAACTGACTAATATTTGTGCTTCGTAATTTGCATACCCCAAAAGGAATGAATATGTTATTAATTACAATGTAGTATAATATGTATTAAAAGTGCTATGATGATCCACTACTAATACAATAATGCTAGATCAGATATATATATATATATATATATATAATCTATCTATGCACCCACATTCCTCCTATGAACGTGCTTCAGGTACATAACATATGTCAAATAAACACTACATACATAATCTAATACTGAAAAGCCAAACTTGAAGATATGGCACAGCTAGTTGATCTTTGCTGGTAGTACTATTTGAGTTCCTTGGCCTATAAACAAATGAACAACGCTGCCTTGAACCACCTTTGTTTTATCATTCAGGGCCTCCAGTGCCGAGAAGTCCCTGTAAGGTCTGAGACAATACAATGCACTCTTGCCCCATGCAAACGAAGTAGGCTTCAGCAGTACCTTGAGTGTATTGGTTAGTTGGTCGAAGAAGGATGTGTCTAGTGTTCCAAAAGGATATCAAAAGGGCCACCAACTAATACCACGTCACATAATGTAGGTGGGCTTTACTCAATACTGCTGATTTCTTTTTTCAAATGCTTCACACCTGCCTAGTTGATTTGTGATCTTATGTTCCCCCAAAGCCCTCTTCCAATTGTCAAGTTGCTCGAAGAACACGTGGTGCAATGGCCATGCTTTCATCATTTGCATCTGCTGCTGTTGCCTGTGCAATTGCAGTGAAAGGATTGAGCCCTTCAAGGCTCTTTGCGAAAAGCAGGAAAAAGAGCTTGATATTCCAATTCTTCCTTTCACGACCAAAGGAGTCCACAAAGTCGGCCCATCGACCCAACTTATGGTCACCACCTCCTCTGCCTTGGCCACGGGCATACTCACATAGCAGCTTCTTGATGTCAGCCTGGGTTGTCAAGGGCGATAATCCACGATCTGCTATGATGCCAGCCATCACCAGGTCAAGTAACAAGTGTGGCACAGGCAACTTGTCGATGTGCTGGTATGCCTCTCGAATTCGCCTGCCGAACATCCCCTGTTTCCAGGGAGCCGCATCATGTTTCAAGACGAGCATGATTTCTTTGCATGTCAGATCCATAATTGCCTCTCCCATGGACAAGCACTCCTCTCTGGCCAACTTGTGTTGGCAGTCTCTGTGCGGTAAAATTGCACAACCAGCTTCAGCAAGCGCCAATGCCGCAGAATGGTCTCCTTCGTCTGCAAGAGCGCAAAGCCGAACAAGTTTGGGGAATGACTCATAGTCACAGCATTGCCACACAGCTTCTTTCGAATGTTGGTTCCAGTAGTATGCCTTTTTCTCAGCATTGTAGTACCGCTTCTCCTGATCTGATGGAGGTCTCAGGGCCACTTCCGGCAAGCAATCTGCCAGCTTCATGTTCAGCAATGTTGAAAGACTCAAATTGATGGCAAGCAATTTCTGGCGGGTGCTCAACTTCTGCCTCGCCTTCTGGTCTAATTGCTTGCATTCTTGGTCTGTAGCACGTAGTTCAACAAGCTCCTTTGACATTTCAATGTCACCAATGGCAGCAAGGTTTTGCTCCATGGGAACTTCACTGGTAGCTTTGAGCTGGGGTAGGAGGCTCAAAGGGCAGCAAACCACTAGTCCATCCACACTTGCATGAACTTGCAGCACCTCTCCAAGGAACAAGGATTTCTCACATTTGAATAAAAACAAAATGACGTGGAAATTTGCATTTTTTGAGTTCGAAATTCCCAATAGTATTTGAGTAGAGACTCACGGGTCAAGTGCACAAACAAAGTATTGTACCCAATTTTTGACAGGTCAATTTCCAAATACTACTCATAATAGTCACAAATCCAAGATCAAATGACAACCAATTCGCCCAATGGACGTTACAAAGGCTGTAGCCACATGAATTTGATTGTTTAACTCACCAGGCCTCATAAGTACACACTTTCGAAGCATCGTGGTAGTAGCTCAAGTGGTGGTACTTTTGCTTCGCAAACTTGTGAAGAAGCGATTGCTGAGCCAAGATCATGTAGGCAGTGATATACTGGGCAGCTGCCTGTGTGCCAATGTTGTTGTTGGCCGTAGCTCCCACAAGGTCCTTGTTGTCAGCATGGCGACGACCACAAACAAAGCCGCTAGGCTTTGCAAGAAACCGGCGAATCAACTCTGACCTGATCACATTGGCAGCCTGTGTCCTGTTAAAGGTTGAATCAAGTTGTATCTGAGCAGTGACCTTGTAGGTGTCACCTACTGCTGCAGCCATCTTGTATGGCAACGCAGACAGTTCCACCACTCCGTTACACATGCTCAACTCAATGTTCTGGCCAATAAGGTGCAACAATCGTTTCTGAACTCTGACGATGTCCTCAGGGTCACCAAGATTTTTCACTCCAACTGTATTCTGTATTGGACAACTAACACTCGGTCCAGTACTATCAAATTAAATAGACTCATAATATGTTTTGTCCTAGGTAGTCTTAATTCTTTGCTCTCGCTGCTGCCTGGCCTGTTTAATTGATTTTATTAATACATGCTTCATACTAGCAGTAGTACTTGCTCTTCAGCACACATTTGCACATTCTGAAGGCATTCACATGATGTCCTTGATTCACTATCACTGCCCTTCTTATTATTGACAAATTGTCATCATCATCATCATCATCATCATCATCATCATCATCGTCATGAATCATCATCATCATCATCATCAACAGCAGCAGCATCCTCATCATGATTGTGTCCAGAATCACCAAAGACTCAGAATCAGCACATCAGAATCTTCATCTCACTCGCAAACCATCATGAATCAATTTCATTTTACATTAGTAGCGTTAGTAAATCAAATGGCGCCACTGATCATCCAACACAACATCAACATCACTGATCTTCAACATCACCAAATAATAACCGGTAGTATGGCTCTATGTATGTACAAACTTGTGGATGTGTACACAAAAAACTTCCCCTAACTTGAATCCAGGCTTCCAAGGATGGTAGCTCAGTGCCAGTCGACTGCCGTAGAAAAAAGAATAGCACATCAGCAATCTGGACACTGCCTGTGAAGTTTTTTCTGAAGCTCCCAAGTGCGGCAGTGTTTTCCCACCTTAGATCAGCATCAGTGCAGCAGAGTGGGTTGCACTCATAGGGAACCTACCTCAATCAATTGTGTGCTCTTGCGGCATAATTATCAATATTATGTCTATGTTACATTCGCTGACTATCATACAATCCCACAACAATTCATTTTTGATAAAGCCAAAGCCAAAGAAACCGGACTTTGAGCATAGACCACTCACGCGAAGTCACAAGATCCTTCAATGGTGCCAAAGAAGTGTTGCCCCCGTCATCCACTTCCAAATCGATAGCAGGGTAGATGGTCACTGTCTTGGTTTTGATGCATGTGGTGCAAAGCTCACGAAGTAATTGCACACACTTCTCTTGCACACTCACAGCTAGGCCCCTGATCTGTGCCAAAACTCCGACAATTGCCAGACATCCAAGAACTGAGTTGCAATCATGTTTCAAGCCAGGCCAGGTCGTGACGCTTTCACTACCCCTGTAGGTGCATGATCTGATAATTAATGTGCTTCTCTGGAATCTGCCATCGACCAAGCATTTCAGGAATTGTGCCATTGCCAAAGTTCTTCCCAAACCATTGATAGAACCGAGTGTTCATGCCAAGTGTGCCCCACCAATCAGGTGTGCTCCAAAGAAACTCATAGCCATCGCAATTGTATGCAGGAGTCGGGTCCACCTTGTGTAAATGATGGCATCCAACAAACCATGTTTGTTTTCAATAAATGCATGTATCATAATTTTTGAAGCCTTGTATCATGGATTGATTTTCTTTTACAATGTGAACCATGTAAGGTACATGTACTGCATCCTCATTCTCACCCTTCTCATATCATCTCAACTTGCAATTTATTAGACAATGACTTCACAGCTCAATCTACTACTAATTTAGTAAGACAACACAAGTCCAAGAAAAGCCTTGTCTCAAAACAAGTCCAAGAAAACCAGACACCTTGATCACTGTGTACACTTTGCTAGGCAGTCGGGCATAGACAATGTTGAAGGACACTGCTAAAGGATCCACCAGGCCATTCCCCTTGGCAATGGTCTCTAGATCTTGATGAAAAGAGGTAGGCCCGTGACTCACCAATGGCGCTGGCACAATGGGAAATTCACAGAACCCTCTGATTTGATCCAATGCCACAAACAAGTCCTTCTCACTGATGATCACACCACCCAAGCTATCAAAAGGTTGCCCTTCCTTAACCTTGAGCATGACCTTGGCCAAGAAGGATTTGAACTTTGCCTCATCTGATGTGTAGCGCTTCTGTACGCCGACAACATAAGCCACCTTGTTGATTGAATCTGGCGCATGCTCAAATGCATCGACCCCGTCCTCAGGGATGCTGGGTGTAGATCACACCTGAACTTACACCTACACTTTGCTAAGATCTAGATATGAGTGTCACGGTTGGTATACTAAAAAGTCTCATTAGTGCATACCCATGTATCTATGCATGTGCTGTTTGTTCCCTCGCTGGTTTGCGCCCTCCCCCACCTGGAGTGCCAAATGTTCTGCCTGCTCTGCTTCATCTGACTCATTCATGGCTTTGATGCGACTGTAGGAATCGGATCTGACCGGTCCCTCGAGGTTGGTTCACAGATGGTGCCACCCGACAAAACTGTAGTATTTTAATATGTAGCTTTCAATTAATCAGAAGTCTTAAACAACCCTGCCATTTTAATCTTTATTAAATGCTCCTGCTTTTGTTGCTGGTGCTTCTGCTTCACAGTATTCAACAGCGGTTTTCTTATGCAATATCACTGTCACCAAATCCACTATAGCATTAGTTGTATTGCAGTATTATAGCTTAACCTAAACTTTTTCATACTTGGTTCCATCAAAATCTCATTTGGAATTCTGATGGGTTGACTGATGTTCGAGTTGATAATGGCTCACCACCTTCGGAAACAATGAGGATTCAGCTGACTCAAATGTTTGAACTTGTCAAAAATATCTCAAAAGTGTTTCCCTTAATTGTTTTGAAATTTGCAGAGCTACTGAGTTTGATCATGTGAAATTGGAAAGTCGATATCATTCTCATTGGTCCCCAGTCTACTATGCATTTTTCCAATGTCTCTCCTCCCTTACTCGCGCATCGCACTTTGGGGCTTCGTTAGGGGAATGAATATTCTTTTTTTACACCCCCAGGATTCCACTACCACGGTGCTTTCCCAAGTTCCCAAGCAGCCAACATTCCCTCTCAGAGGCTCCCTCTCTCACGCCGAAAAACCGACCAAACAAAAAAAACAAAAAAAAACCTTGAGATGGAACGGTCCCCTGGGAAAGCACGAAGTGATCGGGCACTGCACATACCATACATTTAGGCTATGTCGCTTTCCCAATGGTACGTAGCCATCTCGGCTTTTTTTTTTTGGGGGGGTGTTTGTTCGGCACTCTGTTGTGATTTTCAGCCTTTTAAGCTAGTACGTTGATTTTGGGCTAGAACGTTGTTTTGAGCTAGTACGTTATCCCTGAGCGAGCACGTTGATCGCAAGATCCAATGTTTTTTCCCTTACTCGTGTACTCGCGTTTTGGAGCCTCCCCCTTTGGAATTTGAAAAAGCCAATGCCTTTCCAGCTAAAATGATTGCGGATCCACAACCAGAAATCAACTGCTGGCAAACCAGCAAATGTTCCCACTACCTTGAAAGGGCTTCCAAAAAAAGGCTCAGTCACTACCTCCAATCACTTGAACATTAAATGGAGCAAGAGCAGTCTCATCAGGCGCAGGAAGCTCAGCAGGCGGCTCATTCTGATTCTCCTTGGCTGCCTCATCAAGGGCGTCTTTCACCTTCTCATCTAATTCAAACAAAGGCGTACCAGAGCCCCCCGTTGCATGAGCCACTTCTTGCAAAGACTCCTGCAAAGGCACAGGTTTAAGTAGGGAACACTTTACAAGAAGATATGATAGAAAATATCTGGGTTCCAAACAAGTAAGGTTCCACTAACTTGCCTTTTGGCGAAGCTCCCAAACAACAGGGTTCCAAGCAAGGTCAACTTTACATTACTTCTCGGCTAAGTTGTATGTATGTAACATCTACTTCTACTTTCTCCTTGAAACAGTTTAGTTCTCAGCCTTTTCTCATGACTGACCTGACATGTAACCATGGTATGACCGCTTCATCCATGATATGATTAGCTTCTTTTTTCTCAACCAGTTATATCTTGACTTTCATCATTAATTCACTCATCCCACTTTTTTTCAACACGTTTACCACTTTTATTTGGTTCAGTCCTGGTTCTTCAATAGTGCCCTTAAGATCTTTGACACTGCAACTTTCCCACCAAAGGTCATCTGCTGGAAGGCAGCATCAGCTCTGGGACAATCTTTGGTGAAATGCTTGATTAGGTTACCATCTGCATCTTTTGTCTCTTCTATGAACCGAGCAAGGGTCGTGACCATGTCATTGGGAGTGACCACGCAAGCAAATCCCAAGAGTTGCAAGAAGTAATTGCGGTCCTTGGTACATATCCAGTTCATGTCTTGTACACGGTTGCTCCAGCAGTATATCCATATGCAGTTGAGGTCTAATAAATATATATATATATATAAATATATTTACCCCTAATAGATCTTACATTGCAAAGGACCCATAAGTATCCAGGTTTCTCCACTTCAGCCCAGGACTCCCACCTTTTAAATGATTAAAACCTTTCACACCCCAGGCCCAGCAATAACTTTTTATTTGAAGCAAACACCAAGCTTCTGTGTCCAATTTCATAAATCTCTCCAATGGTGGATGCAACAACTCCTGGAGCTCCTCTGACACACCTGCTGCATCTGAGCCTTTGGGACTGAAGCGCGGGTTTTGCCAAAGGTCATTCCAAGGGTGGCACCTGACTCTGAACTTCCTTCTCCGTGTCTTCCTTCGAACCACTTTGGCTGATCTTGTCATCCTTATTCTCCTTCTCCGACTTCGACTTCTTCCTCTTCTTATACTTGTCCAAGGTGCTTTGAACCCCTCGCTAGTCTCTAGTGGGCCCTTGCGTTTCATCTCACTCTTGGCCGACTTCTCACCATCTTCCTCACTGCTGCTTGAGCTCCCCTCCTCCTTTTCTGAAGGACTGGGACTGGGACTGGGAGTACTGGTTGACGAAGAAGATGATGAAGAGCTGCTCTCCTTGCGAGACTTCTTGCCCTTCTTGCCTTTCTTTCCCTTCTTGCTCTTCTTCTTTTTGGTTTTCTTGCCCTTACTTTTCTTGGCCTTGTTGGCAATGACGCTCACTTGCTGATCCCACTTGTCAAGATCACTCTCAGCCTGAGTTTTGGCCCTTGAGATGTAGCCCGCCACATTCTCAACCACATCGGGGTCCTTCTTCACAGTCTGCTTGATTCTGCTGAAGATGGATTGACGAAGCTGTTCCAAAGTGTCAAACTGGACAAAGGTTGTCTTTCTGCTCTTGTCAGTGATCATCCTGAGCCCCGGAAAAATTTTTGAAGGAATGTTCAAATACTACAGAGGAAATCACTTTGTTGGAGCTGTTTTTACTTCGATTCAAGAAATGGGTGTACAATAATTAAGAATCAAACAGAAATGAGACCATCAGTGGAATCAGTGAATGTATTTCAAACCTCCCCCTCGCAGAGAAGCTTTCCCAACCCCCCCATCTTGGTATCATTTTTTCAATACGACTACTATCCAAACTATTTGCCTAGGCTCTCAAACAAGCCCAGCAATCTGCCCTTCCAGCGTGATTCGGAATTTGCTACCACCTTCACAGCAGACTCCTTCTTATCACCCTTCTTGAGCACCTCCGCTTCCTTGCGGCGCAACGAGCACAACTCGCCTCCCAACTCGTAGAGGTCCATAACACCAGGAAGCTCAGGCTTCACACCAGCAAGAATGTAGGCCAACTGTTCCTGGATCAGGTCAAGACCCAACAAGGTAACAAATGACAGTACAGTAGACGTGGTGGACAGTAGACCTGTGATCCTTGAGACACACTTACACCTTTACTTCTCGTACTTTTTCTGGTCATGTATTTTTTGGGGTGGTTCATTGGTTCACCAAAGAAACACTTGTTATTATTCCACCAAGCTTCAGGGGACATATCTTCATAGCGAAGAATTTTGCCTCCCAGCTTGGTATCCTTGGGTCGTATTCCTAGCTGTAGCTGAACTTCTTCTGGGCTCAGGTCCGGTTCCTCGGAAGAGTCCTCTGAGGAACTTGTAGATGATGACTTCTTCTTCTTTACCTTCTTGTTCTTCGACTTCTTTTCCTTCTTGTCCTTCTTCTCTTCTTTCTGCTTCAGGATGTTCTGCGCCATGTGAGCCTGGGGGATTTTTAATGCTAAATGCAAGCAGCTACTGCTTCTTCAATGTCATGGATGACAAACTCAAATGATGTCCAATCCTAGCCAGCTATCTTTGCCAAGAATACCAAAATAAGGGAAATAAAAAAAATAAAAAAATAAATAAATAAATAAATAAATAAATCAATTGAGAACTCTTGGCAACAACCAGGTGGTTTTGGGATTTGGAACTCAGTGTTTGGTTTCATCAGAATTGTCAGGTCAATAAATTTCAGGGTTTGTTTGGGCATCCCCCATAATTGGAACTCAATCGCACATCGAAAACAAATTGATGTTTGCAATCTAGGCGTGTTGTAGGAACTTGTTCTGGATAGTTGTTTGTGGCACAAGTAAGCCTCTTTCCCATAGTCCTGAAACATACAAGTCAGTATCCAAGAATTTTTGAACAGGACCCCAACCCCCTCAAAAGCGGCAAAAACTAAGTGACTTGCAGCTGCTTGGATGGACAACTGTCACTTATTTTTTTTGCCCTTTTCGGCCCTCTACTTATTTTTTAATTTAGTAAAAAAGGGTGCGTTTGGGGAAGGTCTGTTCAAAAGGTCTTGTTTGAAATTTATTAGAGACAACCGTGTGGATATTTGTGGGTCCAAGACCAGTATGAAACTTCCACTGGCCCTTGGGCATCACAACCTGTTAGATTTTCAGTACATCCCACGCTCAAAAACATTGGCCTTGAATTGAATTAAATTAAACTCCCATATTCCTCACATAGTAGTTTCTCTGCATTTCATTTTTCCAGGTGAAGTAACATCCCCTTGGTGGTCCTTCACTACCCTGTCTGTCTAATCTAGATTTTATTCTGATATCTTCTGATGATTTATTTTATATTATTAATAAGCAATATTTACATGTAGAACTGTAAAATAATTATGGACACTGTTCTAATCACATGGCTCTGTTATGTGTTAAACTGGGATCTGGGACCAAGTATTATGTGTATATATTCTCGACTACTTCAACCAATTTGCAATTGCCAGAAATGGGAATTTGAAATCTTTATTTATTATCTGCATCGCTGATGCCACACTCAAGAGACGGGTGTCCCTGTGTCACCCTTTTAAGGATTAAAAACAACAAAAAGGGACACCCGGTTGTGTGATTCCCCACGCCTTCATGGTGCTAATCGAAGAATCCAGCGCCGCTTCCATTGGGTCTTTAGAGCTAGCTGCTTCTGAACTAGGACCCCCCGTCCCAGTGCTGGAAGTGGGACCGGTAGTACTGGTTTACTTTTTTTGCCAGCCATGAATCACTGACAAGTCCCGGGAAAACAAACCTAGGATTTCCCTACTAGGTCTCAGCCAAAACACTTGGTGTAAATGATTATTAATAAGCAGTATCATTTTTGCTCAACAACTCAGAAACACCATGAGCAGGACTCAGGACACATGCAACCTGTCACCAAACCTTATTTCATTTGTGAAGGTCACATCACAACTGTCACATTTGAATCATATATTATTCTTGTACACATACAGTCTATTTATTATCATGCTCTCAAGACTCTCTATCTCATACAGCACGCAATGATTGATTGTAATCACCTGAAAGCATACATCACTCACGCATTTTTGTGACCCCAAACACACTTCAATAGGGTAGCGTGTTTACCGCAGATGCTACAGCTGCTGAATTGGTGGCAAATCAGTAGTACCACATCAAAAGCATTCTGAATTGAAATGAACTTGTGCAAAATTGCCTTCTATCTAATAATGCAGTTCCTACTTCACTCTGCCCTCAGATTCCTCTCATTGACTTGAATGTGATGATGATTTTGTTCTCCACCATCCTTTGCCTGGACTCCAATCTGGTTCTAGCTCACACCATTGAGATTCTGAAGCCGTGATGTAGTCCCCATTCATCCAATCCTTTTTGTCTATTGGTTCGGGTCCTAGGTGTGACAGGTCTATGTCATCATCTATCGCCATTGATTTCATTGCAGAGTGCAAACTTTCTGGAGTAGATGGAATGGGTTCTGGTTCATCCAATGTAGTTGAGCTTGGGGAGACAATAATGATAGGCTCATCATTAGATTCACCACCCAAATCCCTTCCCTCAAGCGCCACTTGTGCTGGTTCAGCACGGCATTCATCTAGAGGGCCAGCAGTAGAAAAGACCACTGACGAAGGCGACAACTGATTTCCTGTGCTGGAGGTCTGAGGTGCTGCCATCATCCTAGTCTTCCTACTCTCCAAGGTCCGCTCAACAATCTCTATCCCCACTGACACTACTTGGGTCAATATCATTCGAAGCATTTCTTTCTTCACCTCTACGGGCATAAGGGAAAGATCAGGCAGTGGCCGTGGAGGTACTTGTTGAGGTTCATGTCTTCTTGGGGAGCGGCTGCGCTCACCACGAACCATTGCTTACAAAGGCACACTTGGAAATCAGTAGGAAATTCACCAATGTATTGAAACATTTTTAGGTAAGCTGATGACCGAAACAAATAATAGTGGGCTTTGACCATTGTTTTTACACAACTGCCACTGTTTTTGAAACACGTTGGATCCAGGCTGCAGAACAAAGACTGCTCAAAGTTCTGATCAATCCATTGCTGTCAGTATTTCTGAATCCTCAAGTAGCTTCCAATCTCAATTATTTCTGAATCCACAACTTTAACCTGCTGCCTGAAACCCGCCCCCATCCAACAGAATCGGAACTATTGGAACACACGCTCTGAATCTATAATAATTCATTTGTAAATACGTAATATATATTATGTATATAATAGTCAAATATACTGTATATATGTATATATATATTATATGTTTTATCGGTTTTCGTTGTACTTGCCATTGGCCCATTGTTTTTGCTACAATCATCGCATCTCGCTCCCAACACACCTTGTCTGACAGTGTGTTAATAAAGAAGCTCACCAACTGGCAATGCTACTAATCACTGCCACGAGAGAGGGCTCCACACAGAGACGTTTGGGCCTAGTAATCAGACATCCAATACTACTAAGTAGGCGAACAGGCCCCTACTTCAAAATTTCTGTCCCATGGACAAGGGAATATAAAGACAATATATAGGAACAAAAGAACAAAAGCATGTTTCACACTGGGTACAGTATCAGGTTAAGACGTCATTTCCACCATGTGGCTTTGCCCTTCATAATCTATTATGCAATTAATTGCCAAAATTAAAAGTGCACCCATGTATTTTGAGCTTTGGTACTGACTGTGCAGCATGACGCATTTCTGGAGGTGAGTGGAGACCCTTAGCCAAATATCAAACAGCCAGACTTAAGTACATTATTGTATGATATCTCCTGCAGCTACATTAAACAATACTAAAACTACGAGATACATTTTCTTGATTCAGTTGTTTGGGATACGTGCTCCACCCATCTAGTCCAGAGATTGCCTGAGTCCTGGCTTCAGCTCACCAACGCGTCCCAACCTCACAGTCAAAGTGGTGGGGGAAAGGTTTTTGTGTACTAGAGTGAACAACTGCATCCACTGTTCTTTTGATTTCTGTGTAGTACCACTCGTTGAAAAATGTTACAAAAATGCTGTTTTTTTCAATATTTTCCACTCACTGATACCACAATTCAAATAAATGATGACATCACCCAGCAATTCATCACTGTTGCAGCAAATGGTAGTACAACTACGACTACAGTCTATTCATTGTAAGTCAGCTAGCAGTAAGTCAGTACATCTCCCCTCAGGTCAAGGCTTCCCAGGGAATGAGTGTGAAGAGCTCAATGGATAGGGCAAGACCTAAGCCGCGCAGTTGCGCTTAAGCCACCCTGTGGTTTATATATTAATTAAATTGTTAATTATTATATAAATGTTCACACTCACACCACTTGACATTCATTCCTGAGCTGTGATTACTACTTGCTCATGGGACTATTAGGTGATGTAAACTGTACAAACACTTCAGTCAGTCACTTGATTGCTTGCTTTATTTGCAGGCAATGTTTCTGGCATCGTGAAAATCGCATGATACATCATACATCTATGAATCTACTTAACTTAGACAGAGTATAACTGAGTTAGTTTTTAGTTAGTTAGTTCGTTCATCATTGACAAACCACATGTGCGCACCATTGCCAATTGACCACAGAATTGCTGGGAGCCAGACCTAAGTCTTAAGTTACTGGTCTTTCGTAGCCTTCACTTTCATAGCTTTCACTTTCTTCCCTTTGGAAGCCTTCACTTTCATAGCTTTCACTTTCTTCCCTTCGGAAGCCTGGACTTTCATAGCTTTCATAGCCTTCACTTTCTTCCCTTTCATAGCTTTCACTTTCTTCCCTTTGGAAGCCTTGACTTTCATAGCTTTCATAGCCTTCACTTTCTTCACTTCCATAGCTTTCGCCTCGTCCTTCTGGTTTGTCTTTGCAGCATTGTCCTGTGCCAGCTAGTACCAAAGGAGATACAAATTATGGCACTGGATCCATTCCTCACTAATAGCATGAATCGGACAACCAAATTAATGAGAATTCGAAACAAATTGCTAGTACTATTTGGGAATAATTACCAACCATATTTGCATGTTTCCTGCAAATTGCTTTGTTCAACTTCCCGCCTGCAACATCTCAAACACTGAACGCTTCGGCTTGGGGTTTCCTACATTGCCATTGCGATTTTTCAATCGTAGCTGGATCTCCTCATCGAACCCCTCCCAACCAGGATCTTCACATGACTTCGATGGGTCAAGAAGGTGTTGGAAGTCCTGGGATGATCTCTTCTACATGCGATATGTATGTATGTATGTATGTATGTATGTATGTATGTATGTATGTATGTATGTATGTATGTATGTATTAATTAATGTATGTATGTTATGTAATGTATGTATAGTATGTATGTATGTATGTATGTATGTATGTATGTATGTATGTATGTATGTATGTATGTATGTATGTATTAATTAATGTATGTATGTATGTATGTATGGATGTAAGTATGTTTCATGTATGAATGTTCATGTATGTATGTATCTATGTATGTATGTATGTATGTATGTATGTATGTATGTATGTATGTCATGTATGTCATGTATGTCATGTATGTCATGTATGTCCTGTATGTATGTATGTCTGTATGTATGTATGTATGTCTGTATGTATGTATGTTTGTTTGTATGTATCTATTTGTATGTATTTATGTATGAATGTAAGTATGTTTCATGTATGAATGTTTCATGTATGTATCTATGTATGTATGTATGTATGGATGGATGGATGGATGGATGTATGTTTCATGCATGTATGTATGTAAGTTTGTTCTTTGTTTGGTATGATCAAATTTTGATATTCTGTATTTGTGTAAATGTATGTATGTATGCATGAATGAATGTATGAATGTATGTATGTATCTATCTGTGTATGTCTCTATGTATGTAACATATGTTTGTAAATATGAATGTATGTATGTATGTATGAATGTTTGAATGAATGTATGTATGTACGTTTGGTTTTTTGTTTGGTTAAAATCATATTTTTGTATTTTTGGTATGTATGTATGTATGTATGTATGAATGCGAGCATGTATGTATGAATGTATGTATGTATGTATGTATCTGTAAGTATGAATGTAAGTTTGTTTCATTGTTCATTGTTTCATAAATCAATGTTTCATGTATGTATGTTTCATGTGTGTATGTTTCATGCATGCATGTATGTATGTATGTATGTATGAATGTATGAATATTTCATGCATGTATGTATGTAAGTTTGTTTTTTGCTTGGTATGATCTTTTTTTTGATATTTTGTATTTGTGTAAATGTATGTATGTATGTATGTATGAATGTATGTATGTATGAATGTATGAATGTATGAATGTATGATTGTATGTATGTATGTATGTATGTATGTATGTATGTAGGTGTGTGTGTATGTATGTATGTATGTATGTATCTGTATGCATGAATG